>OY787662.1:39987649-40277193 GCA_963678985.1 Spisula subtruncata | reverse complement strand
ATGATATAATTCCCCACACAATTTTTAAATTTATCTTTCATATGAGACTATGATTATCAATTTACTCACTCATTTGGCAAAGTTATGACCCTTCAACAAGCGGACATGTATTTTGAGACACCCTGTACTATCTTACACACAATACACATGTGTCATAATCAAGCAAAATACTATGCTTACATCTGCCCCTCGATTTTATTTTAAAAGCCCTCTTTTGAACATTTAAAAAAAAAACATGTGGATTTTTTTTTTTTAATTTCATTCCGAACAAAAATCATTATGAATAACACTCTTATAATATCAATCCTAATATATACTATACTGATGAATACATAATTATTAATAAACATGCTAACAATATGATAACATTTTAATGATAAAATGATAACACAAGTCAAACCACACATAAAATCACTTCTTAATAATCTATCTACAAAAACAGCCGCTAAATATTGAAGCTTCCTAACCAATTTTTATAAATTTGAATTAATGTAATATTTCCTAAAATCGACATTGCCATATAAGGTTCGTCTTTTAATTATGTTTTTTCTAATTATATTCCCTTTGTTTTCTATTCCATTTACATCGAATGTTAGTTCAGAATGTTGACCACAAATACTACATTTATTCAATTTTTTTATTTTAGACCTGAAACAACTCTCATGTACTGTAGAATGACAACACCAAGTAATTTTAAAAATATATCCAAAACTATAATATGGGAATTTGATGGTGTTCTTGCATGTCATGCATTGATCTTTAATTAATTCATTTTTGTATTGTTTTGACCTTTTTGCACTTTTTATAATTCTTTTTAATTTACGATTTGATATATCAATAAAAATCTCAATTGATTTTGAATACATGGATTGTGGTAGTTCAGTACATTCTATAAATGCTTTAAAGAAAGGCTTTATCAATTCAGTGTTTTTGTAATAAAAATAGATATTTTTTCAAAATGCTTAATTTTCTTTTTGGATTAAATTTGATCAAGTAAATTAATTGTTCTTCCAAAATAGGCACTTCATAAAATATAATAATATCCACTAAAAAATCAATAGGTATCTTTTCTAATAAGTCCTGAATGAAATAATCCTCACAATCCATAAATTCTTCATCAAAATTGGTCAATTTGACAAAAAATTGTTCCAAATAATTGTTTGCCAACGAAACAGAATAATTTCCCCTATACACGAAAGAGGTTGTCAGGTCCTCATTTAAATTTATATTTTCACAGTTTTCTGGTTCATATAATCTTTTAAAAGCAGTAGTTAAATCATCACTACATTCTATATTGTTACACCATTCTGAACCAAATACTCGTTTAAAATACTTACAATATTCAGCTAACCGCCTGGCTTCAATAATAATATCTTTTCCCATTGTATTTATTTCCAATAACATCAATATTCAATGGTTTTTATAAAACTCTATTTTTAATAATATTTACAGCCAGGATGCATGCTAGATGCATCCATAAAGTTGTTGACAACTTTATAAAATAAACTTTTATATTATATATTTCACACCAATATCACACATAATTAAGTAAATAAAGCATAATATCATACATAACTAACTACATAAAACACATCAAAACTATAATTTTATGTACAAACCATGGCTGAATATTTAAATGACGAAACTTTATTTCTAACGTCATCATAATGTATGACAGAATTTTGTAAATTGAAATTTCCATATGTCAATTGCCTGTGCAATGCATTATTTGTAAACGTAGAAGCTCTTTCAATTATTTGTTTTGGATCACTTTGATAAACACTGTCTTTACAAATATTACAATAAAAACTATGATTTATACTATAACTAAAACAACTTTCGTGAACAGTGGAATTACAACAATATGTTATTTTAAAATAGCTATCAAATTCATAATAAAGGAATTCTTTTGATATATTGCATAAAAGGCATTTATCTATTACCCAATCGTTTGCCATTACATTTAACTGTTCTAATTTTTCTAAAAAATCTTCCATGACCGGTTCATGAAAATACTCTACCGGTCTACATAATTCAACTGGAAGTGCGTTTAAAAATACTTTGATGTATTTATCCATGAATGTTGAAGTTCCATAGAAAAAATGAATGTTTTTAAACACCATTAATTGCTTTTCTTGATCATGTTTTATTAAATGTATTAACTCATTTTCTAACAAACTAATTTGGTAGAACATGGTTATATCGACCACAAAATCCAGCGGAATTGTTTTTAAAAGATTCTTTATTAAATAACCCTCAACATTCAAGGATTCCTCAGTTGCACTATTAAACGTTTTAAAGAAACATTTTAAAAACTTTTTAGCCGTTTTCTTGTTGTAATCACCCCTGTAAACAACTGAAGCTGTTAGTTCTTCAAAAACAAAATACTGTTTATCACAATTTTGTAATAAGAGGTTGAAATATTCTGAATATTCAGCCAATCGCCCGGCATCAATATATACTTTATTGTATCCCATTATGATAATAGTAATAAGGTATATTGTATTTTATAATAGAAATAACGATCGCACTCTAGCACAAATACTACGATCGAATATTCTAATCACTAGATAATAATAATTATAATAATAATATATACAGCCGGGATGCGTTATAATCCGGGATATTATATCACATCCATATTATATTTCAATAATATTATAACTTATAATCAATAAATGAATAACACATGTGACCTAAACAATAATCAATGTTATAAAACAACGACTTAAAACAATAATAATTGACAAATTAGTCAGTATTATTACAATAATATATTACACAATTAAATGTCAATTTATAATTTGCTACTCAATATATGGTACACAATGTAGCAAAAGTTTTTATGAGCAATTAACAACATATTATTAACAATAATTTATGTTAAAAAAACAACAACATCTAACACAGTAACAATTGACAAATCAATCAATATAATCACAATAATTTATTATAAAGTTAAATGTCAATTAACAATTTGCGATGCAATATATGATACACAATGTATCAAATGTTTTATAAATAATTAATAAAACAATATTCATTTAAATGCAAATGTGAACAATATTTGCAATAAACAACAATCTAAATGCCTTGTACTGTATAACATGAACTCGTGGTTTTGTTCTTCTCGTCGTACAATGGAATTTACCAATACATGTTTTATATTATAATGTTATGCCTTGACATTTAAATTTATTTATTGTTTTATTCCATTATGTACTACTTCTATTTGCGTAAAATATGTAGTATTCAATATCTTTTTCACATGAAAATAATTCATTACGTTTAACCTCACTAGGTTTGGAATTGGCAGTTTTACTTTAGTTACATGGTTGGTTACCGACATTTGTGAAGAATCCAACTTCAATTTGGGTAACCAACGTCCTTCTATTCCTTCAATTATCCTAGTTTTACTAGTTACTATGTCCCATTCAATTGGACATGATGGCAATGAAATCCATGGAATATTCAAACATTGTGTTCCATTGGATAAATGCACATTGATGTAAGTATGTGTACTGTGTCTATAACTATATACTCGTCTTAGGATCCAAATTCCAATTCCTAAATGCAATATAACTATTACCAGAATAATATGTTCATATTGTATATTGGTTTTTATATCGTCAAAGAATGAATCATATGGATTTGATGTAGTAGTGGTGACATATTTCAATTCCATGCCATTTACCTGTCTTAACATAGTAGCTGTTAGAAGCATTAAGTTTAATTTTCTATATATCAAAATTACACACATTGAGTTAATTATTGATATTATAATACTTCCTATCGTAAGCGCATTATAAAACGTAGTATCCGAAGTTCCTATATTCTCGTCCCATAACGATTCTGCTAAACTTGAATATGCAATTTTATTTGTCTTAGCTTGCGTCGCCAAGTGTTTAAACGAAATTTCAACACGTTTCGTCTTTTCTATTATTTCTTTGGATTGGTGTTCGAATATTTTGTATTGAGGCAACTCAATATTACTTGGATGCATTTGGCTGGCATTCCTAATCAAATCATTCAAAATTGAGTCATTGAAGAAATATCTCAAATATTGCATATTAATAGGATGCTCAACCTCAATTGACCTGTTGAAACTAACTCACATTTCGAAAAATACATGTTTGTACTATGGGATTGAGTAACAATTTTACACCCACACGGTACATTAAGAACGCAAAACTTACAATCTTCTATTATTGTACTATTTTGTCCTTTACATTCCAAGTTAATATCTCTTTGTTGAATAGCCAGAATTTTGCCTTTACTTAACCGTCTTAATTCTGGTTTAAGGTCATTTCTTATCATTTTATGAGTACACAACTCATTTACCCTTGTAATATTATCATATTTAAACAACTCATTTAAACAACTGTCCTTATCCGCCTTACTAAATATCACATCACTGTAGCATAACATAACACTTGCATATTGTACGCATTCCCTGAAAAAATGATTGTTCACTTTTGAAAACGATAGATCTTCATCGTTTATTATAAAATACCATGGATTTTCTATAAGCATGCTTGCATCTGAATTATTAAAATCATTGTTTAAAGGAATGGGGAACAATTGTACCTTATACATTCTTAGTTCCCTTTCCTGTACAATAGGCATACTTATGCTAATATAGATAACATTTATTTGGCGCCGTATATGAATTTAGCATTTTGAAAATAAAATGCAGCATCATTCGAAATTAGCTGATACGAATCGAAATCTTTGGCTAAAATATTGGTAATATTGTCCAAAGCTAATTGTAAACGTTCAGCTGGTATAATATACGATGACAGTTTCCCTGCATTCAACATTTGCACCCCTCTTATTAAATTATTGAAATGAGCCCTTACTTTTGCAAATTTGTCTGTATATTCTAAAATTACAGCTTCTGCTATCTCATGTTCTTTATCTTTTGATCCGAACTTTTGTAATATATTCTGAATCATATCTTTTTCGTTTGCTACGAATTTATGAAACAACTCTAGTTCCTCATTTACATGATGTACGAAACTTGATAAACCATCCTCAGATTTACTAAAACTTTGTGTTGCAGTGTTTACAACCTTTGTTAACTTATTTATATGACTGCGTAAGGCATTAAGCTGACTAGTAGTAGCTATTCCGAAAAGTGATGACGAAAGACTTGCAACAAAAGGAAGCAGACCATCCCGCTTGACATGTTTGTCAAACTTTATCGTGGGAATAATTCCCTCCAGTGTCTTGAATATCTTACTAGTTGCAGCCTGTAAGTGTTTAATAAGTACATTTATCTCAATTGATAAAGGACATCCTTTCCTGGAATAAAGTCCTGATCCACACAACGTTACACCTCCACTGAAACTTATTTGTTCTGGTAACTTAAACCTGACTGTATGTACCCATTCGTTGTTAACTAAATATATGTCTTTAGTTTTACCAAATTGTATGCCTTGGTTTAATCTCAGTATGTCTTGCGATGCATCACATTCACCTATCAACAGGATACTTAGAATGAGTAAGGTCGTTGCCATCTTTCCTAAAATGTAAAATTAAAATTAAAAAGTTAAATTAAAAAAAAAATTTTTAATTGAAAAATTAAATTAAAGTTAAAATTAAAATTAAAAAGTTAAATTAAAATTAAAATTAACACTTTATTATCGTTTTGCATTTTAACTTTCTTAATGTTTTTTCTTTTTCACGGATTTATTAATATAGAATCGCCTAATTAAAGCTTCGCTTACATCATCTTGCGGAATCCATGAATTTCGATAACGTTTATTTGACCATTTTATTAAATACATCTTCATTTTATTTTCTGTTTTTGCTTTAAGTATCTTTACTGCTCTGTACCAATTCTTTTTCTTGGTATTTCCTACTATCTGAGGTGATTGATTATCACTCACTAATTTGTTGTTATTTCCTAATTGATTAGTACACTCCGTGTTACCCTTTTGCCTTACCGTAACTGGCTTTGGTACAATATTCTCATTTTTACTTGTACTCTGAGTATACGATGACCTATAATCAATTGGATCGTAATACTTTTTCAACCTATTGTAATTTACGGGTGATTTAATCTCCTTATTCGTTTTTATATCTCTCAATACATAAGTACTATTAGAGAGAATTTTTGTAATGTAATATTGATTGTCTGAAAATTTTCTATATAACTTGCGGTAAGCATTGGGTGGTATGTGATCTAGTTTAACTAAAACAATATCTCCCAACTTAAATTGTTTATCTTCTGTCTTTTTATCATATTGTTTTTTCATTCTTTTCTTATTTTTTTCTAAATTCTGTTTAGTTATATCCCATATAATTTTTAACCTGTCCGTTAATTCTTGCGCACAAAACTCTGGCTTAGTTTTGGGTTGGTTTTCTGTAATTAACTTATCTGTGGGCGGATTCACTTGTCTACCAAATAATATGTAATATGGCGCATACTGTGTTGAATCCGGACAGACCATTGAATTATAAGCTAAATGGACTGAGGATACTTTGGTTGGCCACTCATCCTCATTATTCAATATTGTACGCAAAACAGTAAATAGGGTACTGTGAATTCGTTCAATTTGCCCGTTTGACATTGCGTGATAACTCGAGGTCCTGCAGCGGGTGATATTAAATGCCTCATATAATTTGTCCATTATTTCACTAAGAAAATTCATACCTCTGTCTGACATTAAAACCTTTGGTGGTCCAAAAATACTTATAACAGAATGATACAATTTTTCCGCTATTTCTTCCGCATTTTGAGTTTTTAATGGGAAAAATAATACAAATTTTGAAAAAGCGCATATGACACTTAAAACATATTTGTAACCTTGACTTTCTTTTCCACACGTTACTATATCAATGTGTACTGTTTCAAACGGTTTCGATGGAATATCCATGGATTGTAGTGGATATGGCTTATGTGAATAATTTCTTTTATTGATTTGGCATGTATCACATGAAATGACATAATCCTTAATTTCTTGAAAAAATTTTGGAAAATAATAAAATTGTCTCATTGTCCAGAACAATTTTTCTGCTCCAAAATGTCCTGATTGATCATGATAAGTATGCAATACGTTATTCCTAAGAAGTTGTGGTAACGCAATCTGTTTTAATTGTCTCTGTTCTTTAGTTACATTTTTGCCCCTAGATTCGTAAAAATGGTATAAAATACCATCAATTATTTCATACTATAAACTTGTGTATGGTATACTTCTTCGTTTATTTATGTCTGGCGGTAAAATACCATTCTTTAGATATTCAAATATGTGTTTAAAATCATTACATTCTCTTTGTAATTTTCCTATGTTTACTTCCTCCTTTGCAGTTTCGTTTTCAGGTTCTACTGCATCCTGTTTTGAACTACTTTCGTTAGTTGTAATTGAATTATCCTTATCTAGTACGTCGCTTGTAATTTTTGGAATACTATTTTGTCTCGCTTGTGCTCTTGTCATAGCATTAATATTTTCATGTTTCTTATTTGTATATAAAGATTGGCAATCTTGAAAAATATCTTCAATTTGTTCACTTTGGTTATCTGAACTATTGTGTTTAATTCTGCTTAAATAGTCACTCGGATTTAAACTTCCTTTTCTATATTCAATTTCATAATTAAAATTCTCCAGTTCAATCGCCCATTTGTATAATCTATTATTACTATGTTTTGCTGTGTGCAAGAATATTAACGCTTTGTTATCAGTATATATTTTAATAGGAACATTTATTACATAATTCTTACATTGTCTTAATGCGTAAATTATTGATAATAAATCAAGTTCACAACTTGAATATCTGGATTCATTTGGTCTCAATGTCCGTCCCCCAAATTCAATGATGGAAACTAATTTTCCTTCCTCATTGACTTGACCCAAAATATATCCTACCGATACAGAACTAGCATCTGTGTACAAATTAAACGGTTTGTTAAATTGAGGTAGCTTCAAAATGGGTTGTGCAATAAGAGCTTGTTTAATTTGATCAAAACTATTTTGATGTTCATTTGTCCACTTATATAATGTATCTTTTTTCAACAGCGTATTCAACGGAAATGCTATCTTAGAATAGTCCTTAATAAATTTGCGCAAAAACGAAGTCATGCCTAGAAATCCCTTTATTGATCTTTGGTTATTTGGTCTCGGAAAACTCCTGATTACTTCTAACTTTTTAGGCTCTATTTGCAATGTGTCTTTCTCAAATACCATACCCAGAAATGATATTTTATTTTGCGCGAACTCACATTTTGGTAATTGTAACTTTAAATTTGCTTTATTTAATAATTTCAATACCTGTTGAATATGATCAATATGTTCTTCTATTAAATTTGAAAATATTAATATGTCATCCATATAATTCAATGCGAATTTATATAACACGGGTTTTAATAATTTGTTTAAATAAATCGACCAATATGCCGGTGAATTGACGTAACCGAAAGGAAGCTTTTCATATTGATAGGATTCGCCAGTGTCTAAACAAAAGGCCGTGTATGGTTTCGAATCTTCTGATAACGGTAGTGTGTGAAACGCACTTTTAATATCTAGCTTAGAAAATAACTTTGGTTGTTTGTCAGCGATAACATTTTTAATATCAACTAACGTTGGCAGTTGGAAAAACATCCGCTTTGCTATGTTATTTAAGTGTCTGTAATCAACCACGAGTCTAAACTGAGGTTTGTCATTTACATTTACGCTTTTCTTTTTAACAAATAATATAGGGCTACTAAATATGGATGTAGACGGTTTTATAATACCTGCGTCTAATAATTTATTTATTTCCTCTTCTTGAATTGTACGCATACTAGGTTGTAAGTGATATGGCCGACTTCTAATTGGAAGTGCGTTTTGCATTAATTCAATATTACATTCGAAATCCGTCACTTTACCTATATCTGAACTATTTTTACTTAACACCTCTGTGTATTGATTTAACATATTTAATAACCCTGTATGATGTTTAAATTCGTCACTCACATTAAATGCCAATGGTTCTTTCGCACTTGATAATTCATATAATTTTTCCTTGTTTAATTCATAAGGTACTGATGTTTCATTTTTATCTATTTTTTCTATACTGGCTATCACTTCATTTTTCTGAATAATTTTCATATCGGTCGTAAAATTATGAAACGGAATTAAAATTGTGTTTTTATACTGATTTTTACGACACACTATATTACAAATCAATTCACATTTTGACTCAAAAATAAAGCCGTTGGACCATTTTCCACTATTGATAACTACAGGTATTTTCTTCATTGAATGCGGCGGTAGTTTAATTGATTTACCAGTTATAATTTCAGTTTTTCCATATGATTCAATATTAGCTAAAATATGTTGATTTATTTTTAACGTATTATTTTTAAAATTTAAAAATACACTATACTTTTTGAAGAAATCCATTCCTATAATTACGGATCTAAACAAATTATCTATTACATAAAAATCATGCTTGAATGATTGACCCCCAATTTGAATTATACATTTAATAATTCCTATAATATCATTTGGTTTTCCATTCACGGCGGTTTTGAATTTTACCGATGTCGGTATAATATTATGTTCTTTCAATGCACTAGATTTAAAAAAATCGTATTGAATGCAACTTATGGTACTACCTGTATCCAGTAATGCTTTAGACTCACAATGTCCTATTTTCACGGGAATGAAATTTTCCGTAATTTCGCTTATACAATTGATAGATTTTACTTTTTGCTTTTTCCTACTTGAAAATATACGCGGAGTACATGTATTGGTAAACCCACGTCACCTCTTAGCATTTTTACACATTAATCTATAATGACCGGTGCGTGAACATATGTGACACTTCCGGTTATACGCCGGACACGCTTTTCCTGATAAACAATTATTACCACCACATCTATTACAATATCTTGGCCTAACAGTTCTCGGATTGACTGAATACTGATTAATCTGCTTAGGTTTTTGATATGCAAATCTGTCATACTGCGATTGATTATTATCTGACATATGTTCATTTGGATGTTGTGGATATGAATAATTACCGCGATTATAATCATAATTTTGGTTATTTTGATAATAATTTCTATCCATATGTCTGCTTTCAAGAGAATTAATTACATTGCTTGACGCCATGCTTGATTTAATTTCTTTTAACTCCCCCATCAAATAATCAAATTTGGTTTCCAATGCATTTATTGTTAAAGACTGTGAAACTTCACAAAGCTTAATAAACCTACTTAATTCAGGAATTGACTTTGGTTGTTTCAATAAAACCTGTTTTTTAATTTCGCTGTTCAGTCCGTTAACTATTAACGATATCAAAATGGATTCGTCTAATTTGAGATCTATAGCAATTTTTAAAGCTCTGGACATATAATCCTCCGTATTCTCATTATCTTTCTGCTTAATTGATATCAAATTATAATCTAGCTCTTTACTCTGAAATCTATTTTCTAATGCCCTTTTTAATGCATCAAAATCTGATTTAACATTTTCCGATAAATTATCATAATAAACGCTAGCGTTTCCTTCAAGATAAAAATTAATAACATCACATTTTTGATTATCTGCAATATTATTTAACAAGCAAAATTTATCAAATTTGGTCAAAAATGCAGAAAAACTCTCAAAATCTTTACCAGTAAATGGAGACAATTTTATAATACGTAAATTTGACATTTTACCCTGAAATATAGAATCTGGTCTAAACGCCTTCTTTGATGTCTGTTGAAAATCACAAATGTTAGTGTTTTTGGATAATTCTCTCTCCTCTTCTGATAACAAATCGTTGATTAACTTAGAGTTTTTATTGTCAATTATCCTTTCTCTTGAAGGTTCTTCGTCGGGATTTGTTTCTTGACACGTTAAATTTGGATGTAACGTTGGTTTTCCTGGTGATGATGGAGCGAGCCGTCCTAATGGTTCGATATCGTTGTCCCTTTCTTCTGATCTTCTAATGGTAAAACGTTGGGTTTCATCGTAATTAGGGGGTTCACTGCCATTATTTGAAACTTCATCGTCATTCCGTCCCAATGAACTGTAAAACTGTTTACGGGCTAATTTGTTTCTTTCGGTCGTAGATTTTAGAAATTCTTTTAAATTTCTATCGGAACTTGGCGGTGTTAAATATCCCGCACGTTCATCTTTACTTCTTAAATTGTATTCTGACATTTCCCATTTCGCCGCAATTTCTCCAAATTATAACATTTTGTCCATTATATTTTAATCAATCGATTAAACTTCGGATTCTCCACCAGATATAGCACTCAACTTATCTGTATTATTATTAATATTCGCATATTACGAATATGTATGTGTCCACTTTGAGGTAATAACATTTTAGACGAAATTACCTTGTTTGTACCGGGATCGGTAATCTATGTAGAAGTGCTATAATTCCGTTCCCAACATCCTCGCTAATATTTGTCAGAACACAAATAAAATAAAACTGTTTGTTGTCCACTGTATTTTATTTTCTATACATGAAACTCTAACTTATCCACATATTTATTATATATAAAATACACGTCTATATGCTAAAACGTTCAGAATAAGAATGCCTCGGACTTCGGAGCGCGCCCCCGAAGTCCAGGATACCACGTGATTCAACAGACTAATCAGAATGACCATCACCTAATATGGGAGACCATGTGATCCACGTGCTGATTATCATCGAAACCACGTGATTTTATCGATCATCATGTGACGCTATACCATATCGATTGCATCCTCGATCGCCAAATACCACAGATCAAAAGTCATATATAATTACGATAACTACGGCCTTCTGGGTAATCACTCAGACCATCTATTAATAATAAATATGTATATACTATCTTACACACAATACACATGTGTCATAATCAAGCAAAATACTATGCTTACATTAAGCACTCACTTCCTTCTCCTACACATTCGTGCTGATATCCGATAGCAGCATTCAGGTGTTGAGAGTAATTAACATAATTTTATCAAGTTGAAAATTTCGTTTCAATATCGACCTTTAGTTGCTGTTAATTGAAACTAAATAACTGTTCGATTAGACTATCCTCCCAGTTTAGAAAGTGATATTGATTCCCTATATACGTACAAACCAAATGGATTCAACACAACTCCCTTTGAAATGTTTCTTTCAAATTAAGTTCTGTTCACTATAGATCATTTTTATAGTTGTGAAAATGTGGAGAAACGTTTGCTGAATTCTATCAAAGTAATCATAAATAACACGAGATAATATGATAAGGAAATATAAAGCGATGGAAAAATTCCTGAATGTCGTGCTGAAATTTAATGTACTCCAAATAACGTGATGAAATATGCTTCCGGAATAATACCAGTTAACCGATATTAATGCATGTGCATTTTGAAGAGAGAAAACTAAATAAATTAAAATTACTTTGTCGTTGTTTGTTCGTAAATTGGGTCACTAAGTACGCGTATTTTAATCGACACCTTTCAAGAACCATGGTGACAACTTTATACATGTATGTGACATACTGACAATTACGTTACTATTCGATTATTTTATAATGTAATTCCTGTGTATGGTTTATGTTGTACGCTAGTTTGAATACTATTCAATATAGTAATATACAATGGTTTGAAACATGTTGCCACTGTGTTTTAACACAAAGGTGTATAATGATTGCAGTCTACACTTCTCAACACATGTTCTGCCTGATAATGTATATTTCATCTAACTATTCTAGACATTGTCATTGTTTATTTTCAACAATGCAGACTGGCCATATGTAATGTTTCCAGTAGTTCTGCGAACACTAACTTTTGTCGCACGTTTGGTGTTTTATCACTTAATGCAATCGGAAAATTTAGACCGTACACAAAAGCAATACTAGTGAAAAAAAAGTTTTTTAGTTGATGTAATATACATTTGGACTAACTGACGCACTCTCTCAAGATGATTTGTTATTTCTGTCACCTCGTTTTGGTTTGCATCATCAATACATGTATACCACAGGAGCTTAACAACTATGACAATTATATAGTCTTGAAAGCACCACGTATCTCGTTTATTTCACGCTGCGAGAGTTATTAGCAATTAGCTTGTTTCATATAAATCATTGGAAGAGAAGGTGATTACAAATTGCCGCTGAAAATTGGGATATAAAACATAATTTCAGATAATAATAAAAGCAAGTTTCATTACATTGTTATTATACAAGCTACAAATGTAGCCCTCGATACTAGCCCATTTCTCATATACACGTATATCTACATGTTATAACAATTACTCAACATTTTGGTCCACGGACCATTGTTTTGTTTTAAAGAGACAATTTTACAAACGCCCAAAAATACTATAGTGCATCTATGTATAAAAGACAATTTGGACCTATTTCTTGCGACCGTCAGCCCGCCTAGCTCAGTCGGCAGAGCACGATACTTTTGATCGCTGGATTGTAAATGCTAATATTCTTTCGGATGAGACATTAAAACTACGTCCGGTGTATGATAGCAATACATTGAAAATTCACCAAAACGAAATACGCCAAGCTAGCACAAATCAGCCACCAAACATAATGAGTGTAGTGTTTTTCTTTCTCCTAGATATATACGACGTGGACCACTAAGTACTTGAACAGAAATAACTCATGATATAATTGCAGTACAACGAATTATTTCCTCTAAAAGATACCACACATGCGGGCTAAAATGACACAAATGATAAAGTAAATTGATTGATGCTTAAAAAGTATTTGTGAAACTAAACGTCGATTTCGTCTAACAAGTAATGTACAAACTGTGCATGTACAAACTGATAACATTTGATATTCGATATTGTATATATACCTATGTTTACTTATGTATAATGCACGTATATACCGCTTGCTTAGAATGAGAAGGTTGTAAGTGCCTATAAGATTAACGAATATTTGAAATCTACATCTTAAGGCGCTTCTTATGAGACTATTTCCATCGCAACTTGTCATGTTGACCAAACTGAAGTTGTAAAAAGCTTGTTTTGCCATAAGTAAAAAGTATTTCAGTGCAGGACAGTTTTTCTTGTTTTCTTAAAATATTGATCTTGTAGTTACGACCTGAAAAAGCGTCTGAAATGCAATGCCCAAATTAACAAAAAATGAATAAACATTTCATAGGCTGAGGTTTCCCTGCGACTTGTATTCCGCAAGTGATTACGTATGTTTTATATGTTCTGTAAAAACCGAAACACTCCTTTATTGCGATATTTGGAAAGTACATATTGGAGGAACAGTAAATTTACCAGATGTACAGTTTTGGAATACGCCAATAATATCAAACTGGGATCCATACTGTTCTTGGGCAGAGCTTCACAGTGACTATACTATTAGAGCTATATTGCTTTTGTAACTGTAAAGTATTCATATATACTATAAATATTGAAGAAACCATGTGTATTCTGATTACATATGACGTAAACAACGGCAAATGAACAGTTATGTATGGTGCAGTTTAAATATTGCTTCACTGAAACAAGCGAAATTTATTTTCGAACAATAAAAATCATTTTGTTACTACGTAAAACATGCCGTTATCAGCGTGATGAGCAGACTCATGGTCTCATGGAATCACCGCTATTCTAATCTTACTTTGTGAAATTTGGTCATCCTGCGATCTTTCGGCTGAAATCCGGACTTTCAATTGTTTCTTAAGCTTATAGGTGGCCATTGCTCATTGTTGTTGTGACACTTGTGGTGTTTCTGATTACTGTGTTCGGCTCATAAGTTTTAGTGCTGCCTTCCCTGTCTGCTTTCCTAATACATTTTGTATTACATAGGCATGTATCAAATACAATAACTATTTTGTATGTATCTATTGTAAGAACATAATAATCAATATTTAGTTTTGTCTTGTACACATGCAATCCTCTAAGTGGGAAATATTGATCGCATGTATAAACATTTTTTCCAATGTAATAATGCATTACAGTACGTGACAATATTGTACATTAACACATCGAAAAGTTCGTATAACTGTATTCCAGATTCCAGTATTTTACACGTGAAGTCAAATCGGCAGTTGTAAAACTCGTTCTCTCCAGTATCTTTCTAATATTTTGTCCTTGTGGTATATGCTTGACTTTTTGATGGTTTGGACTCTGTTTTGTAAAGCCGTGTTTGACAGGCTGTCGGAGTGTTACTATTATTCCGTGTGATTCTTGACTAGTATTCACAAACCATCTTTAGTAAAACCTATAGAGTGTTACTGAATGTTTCTTTTTGATAATTGTAGCTCTTCGCATAAAAAAATTATATAAACAAACGGTAATTTTCCTTTTCAAGTTTAATTAAAAATGAATTTAAAAAAATTACCAAAACATCATTTCACATTTATGTTTCTTTGTCCTTCTGTTTCTATTGAATGTTGATTTCCTTGTTAGGTGACAATGAAGACATTGTATTTCTCAAGAAAGCATCATTTATTAATTGACTAAGTTTAAAAAGCTCTTATAAAGAAACAGAGTTGTTTTGTTTCTCTGAAAGCTTTGCCAATGGTCTTTATTTTCAACGTGTATGCATTTTTGTCCGATTAATATGCAATGCAGTCGATAAGTTGTCAGGGCGTGCTTTCACGCTGTAAGCGTGCTTTCACGCTGTGATCACCCCTGCCGAGAGAATACGAAAAGGTGAGAACTAATAGTTCTAAGAAAATTCTCCAAGTTTGCGTGTTGAAAGCATGATTTTTACATTTCTTCTTTCCATTCGTTAATGTCGTCGTCTCTTTCGGTACAACGGTGCATAAAATACAAAACCTGAATTGTTTACTAAGGTAATTGGGATACAAATGTATATGGCACTTTGTCAGACAAACTATGTTGAATTGAGATACCAAATTTTTATAACGATAGTTATTTAAACGTAGTTTTGTTTTTTTTATCTTTAGAAATGGCAATAATATAGCATCATAAATTCATATTAAGTATGTTGTACATTAACATACCTCTATCATGTAACACTTCAGTTATCTAATGTGTAACTGAATAAAGAAGTTTTCAGTTCTGTCATTTGGAGAAAATCATGTAGCAAAATCATTTAGTCTAATGCTTTGTTTTACGGATCCACTAATGGAATATAAAACCCTGCTGCCTAGCAAACTTTCCAGCTATTTAAACCCAATATATAATAACACTTCAATTATTAATATTCTACTATCGCTTTGTGTGAAACACTTCACGAACGAGTTTATTACTCAATCGGATAATTGTCCATCAAATTACTAAACGTACCCTCCAAGCATAGAGAATGGCATTTATCTTTGGTGCGTACATTGTCGTTTGTAATGAGAATTTTAGCGTTTTTGAACAAATATAATTACAGCGAAATTAGAAACTATGAAATATTCATGTACATTGTGGATAAATAATGGATGTTTTTTATCCTGTCGTTATACTTTTTCAATATGTAAATTCGACATTGACAATTTTAGGTTAAATTCATATGTGATGATTTTTGTATCAAGAATCTAATTGTTTTCGAAACTGAACTATGTAGTCAGTATGCCAAGTACCAAAAAGTGGCCTAACCCAAACAAACAAATTGTACGCACAAAAAGTTTTTGCATAAAATGGTTATTTAACATGTCCATTCATAGAAACCAAATGATGCAACCTTGTCATCATTGAGCATTTTGATATATTCAAGATGGCCAACAATTATAGTAATATTTACATAACATATCATCCAAAAAGCTGTAAGTCATTATTAAGGTGGATGTCATCATACTTATCCCCCACCTTTGATGAGGGAGTATAATATTATCGTTATGTACTTAGTATATGTTGGTGATCTTCGTCGATTCATCAGTCGGTAGGCTTAAAGGTTTTTGTTCAATAAAGCTTGCCACAAGGATCTTTAATATGTAAGCAAAGATTAGTCAGCAGATGACCCCTTTTGATGTTGGGGTAAGTTTGTCAAAGGTCAGGGTAGCAGTGACCTTTAAAATACATGAATAGACCAAATGACGATCAATAAGCACAGTTGAAACCCAAGATCTGAAAATTCCACAGAACTATACTAGTGTGTATTTTGTGCTCAGTACATTTTGTAGATCAACCTTCACTGTTGAATACCTGGTTGAAAATTAGACATGCAAGTTTCACCAACATATTATATTGTACTCTTTAAGAATAATCAATTTGTTTTTCAGAGTTTATTTTGTATGTGAGATTGGATTTTTTCATCATTTCCTGAACCACTACAAGGATCATTGTCATATTTCAATGGTGTTCTTCGTCTATTTAGACCCATTATCAAGACTATTGCATTGTCGAAACGTTGGTTATGCTCAATATAAGATATAAATTGACATGTCTTGTCCACGTATTCCGCTTTTCTACTTTGACTTGTCAATCTATTTTGGTAGTTACAAGTTAAAACATGTTTGACAAACTGCAGTTAGTCAGGTAGCAGTCACAATGAATTGTTGTCAAAATTGTCTTCTTATGGGTTACTCTTTCCCGATTGACATACAGCTGACTTTTCATTTATAGGCCAAAATATGTTGTACGCCATACGGAATGTGATAGTTTGATTGTGCCTGGTGAGTGGATGAGCCTTAACTTGTTTAAGCCTATGTTTATGATATGATGTAAGAGGTTGGGTTATGTTTCGTCGTTTTCATACAGTTTTGAAGTCAATTCGAGTTGATGCTAGTCACATAACCCTTGCATCTACTTACTTATAATTTTTCCCGATTGCGTGACTGCCTTGTTAAATATAGGTTCCTAATAATATGTATGAATATATATTATAAATATTAACTGAATGATGTCTTATTATTCTGGTTATAGCTATCTATAATTATAAACATGTCTGTTCATATTGTGGAACGCTTCGCCGTTTTAGAGGTCGCATCACATGTTTACACTTTCTGAATATGTAATGTTTCTATGACAGGGTGTGCGCTTTGGCATAAGAGAGGCACTTCGTTCGCAGTCTACGCTACTGTTGAATTTCACTGAGCAACACTAACACAATGCTCCACTCCACCGATGTCTGAATTGGTACCTTTTCATAGGCGTTGTTTGTACATATTCTATATTCCTTAGGACCTTAATAGGATATAAATAGCTCCATCAGGGATATAATTGACCTTGGTGATTGCTTATCTTACAGTTCCATCAGTCCTGTACATGATGATTACTCCAGGGTCTTCCTGGTTGAAAGCGTCAGTCAACATGGCAGACTGAACAGTGTTGACACACCTTGTCTAACACAGTTAGTGACTTGGGACTTTGTAGACGTCTCTGTCGCTCAGGACTCTGGTCATTATTTCGTCATAAACTGGCAAACCATGATGACAAAATGGACTGGGCATCCCAACTTTACCATTATCTTCAAAGTCCCTCCTGGCTGACGGTGTCAAAGGCCTTGGGCAGGCAAATTAATGGTGGGTATAGGTAATGATGACTTTTTACCTGTAGCTGACAGGTTGTAATGACTATTGTTCAGCTCTGAGTTTCTGACAGCAATCCATTTTCTAGATGGCATACTCCAATGTAGTATCAGACTGTTGAGCATTTATATTTTGACAAGAAGCTTACCTTCAAAAAAGCCAATGCCGAGGAGTGATAGCCCCCCGTGGTTGTTCCAGCTCTGTCTGCTGTCCTTCCGCTTGTAAAAATGTACTATGGGTGCATCTTCTAATCCTGTGGTAAGTGCGCCTCGATTCAAGCACGATGTGAACAGTTCCAGTGGCTTCTGTGCCATAGGCAGTCCACCGGCCTCTTATATTTCAGCTGGAATGGCATCTGAGTCTGATGCCTTTCCACAGGTTAGTTGTTTAGTGGCTTTCACCACTTCCTGGATTATTGGTGGTCTACCAATGGTAAAGTTCGTATACACTTGTGGTCGGTGGACAATGACCTCATCGTTACTGGAGGAGAGTCAGTTCAGTATGGCATTTAAGTGTTCAGCCCATCTTTCGAAGATCTTTGACAGATCAGTGATAAATGTTGACGAGTCCAAGCACAGGAGGGGTAAGATGCCTGGGGATGTGGGTCCATAGACTGTTTTTAGTGAGTCAAAGAATCTTTTGCGTCATGAGTGTCAGCAAACATCAGTATTAATGAGGACTTGTCACTAACTAAGCCATTGGTCTTGCATGTCTCTTAGCTTTGATTGACATGGTTGTTTGGTTGGTTCTCGGGCTTCTGTTGCTGTTATATCATCACAGGTACTTAAAGCAGTTTTGTAACTCTGAATTATGGTCCTGCTGATAGGCCAAATAGATGCGATGCTTTTCTTGCAGTAACCCAGATATATCAGTCTCGTCTTTCTTGATTGTGCGGTCTCCCGTCAAGATAAGTGGACTTATCGCTTTGGCTGAAGTGAACGTCAGAGAATCTGCTGCCGAGAGCTGTACGCTAAGGATTCGTTTTTCCCTGTGGCCTTCGCTTGGATTTGAGATGAATGGATAGCTTAGAGATGACAAACATAATCATGGTATGTCCGGCACACAGCATCACACATGGTCTTGGTGAGGTTAACATGTGCCCCTGTAGCTCAGTGGTTAGTGCGATTGCGATCTAATCTGGCGAGCCGGGTTCAAATCCGGGTGGAGGTACATATATATGCCTGCCATGTTTTAGTATAAATAAAGCAAATAAAGACTATGCTCGGCATAATAATTTTAAAAAACATATTGCCTATCTACCTTCCTGGTGCAGATAAAGTCAATCTGGTGCCAATGTTTGGCTTTCAGTGTTTATGAAAACATGGGCATATTGCCTTATTTTCGAAATAAATTACCTGTCATTTTTCCAATCTATTGGTCGTTTTGTCAGCTATATTTTGTTATTTTTGTTCAAAATACATTTAAAACACTTGTCCAGAACTTATACCAATAAAATACTACATATATTTAGGCATTATTTGGCTAATATACAATATAGAAGCGATATGTACATTTTTTTTTAAATTTTGGCGGCCATCTTGGCAGCCATTCTAATTTTTTCATATGCTCAATAATGCCGAAGTTGCCCATTGCCCTGGTAGGAACACGCTTTAGAACCAATATTATACATATTTTTTAACATAATGTGGTTAATATTGATAAAAAAACAATATATCACATTTCCCCTTTTCGGTAGCCATTTTGTCGGCCATTTTGAATATTTTCAACCCTCTTTTATTTTGAATACTTGTCTAGAATGTCTTACAATAATTTTCTATGTATATGTTCAAAAATTCCCATTTTACTTTCAAAATAGAAGATAATATACAATTTTTAATATTTTGGCGGCCATCTTGGCGGCCATCTTGAATATTTCAAAATGCTCAATGATGACAAAGTTGCATCATTCAGTTTCTGTGTAAGTGCATGGCAAAGGACCATTTTATGCAAAAACATTTTGTGCGTACTATTTTTTTGGGTTTTGCCACTGACATACCGACTATTATTACATTGGAAAAATGTTTATACATGCGATCAATATTTCCCACTTAGAGGATTGCATGTGTATACTGAGCAACACAGCTAACCGAACGCTTTTTAAATTTGAATATTTCAGTATCCTGTAAGTGTACAAACCTAAAATTTTGCATATCTATTTCAATATAGATTGTACATCTAATGCAGCTTACCCCATGAAAATCCATTGCACAATCACTCATCCATGACGAAAAAGCTTCAAATCACATTTTTGTACGTTATGATCGATTGCTTTCAAGTTGCACGAGTTTGCACTATTTTTGCACTATTTTTTTGGGTTTTGCCACTGGCATACCGACTAATGTAATTCAGTCTCTGTTCGACTATTAAGTGTTGCCTTCCCTGTAAGATGTTCTGCTATCATATTAGAATAAATGCACAATAAAAAGCAATAGAACGTCACTATAACAAACTAATGCCACATTATGTAAACGGGCGCATGTACATAGAAAGGAACATTGAAATATATACATTGTATATACATAATAATTCTTTAATGAGGCAGTAACGACATATTGAAAATAAGTACCAACAGCCTTTATGGCTGATGTCTTATTGGTTCGAATCTCACTGTGAACACAATGTTTATGAAGTGTTTGTTTTATAGTTGATTAGTTGTGTACTGAATGTGTACAGGTTGGTTTTAAACACGCTGGTCACGCCCCGGGGTTGTTGAGCCTCATTAGGTCGCCGTTTTGGCTTGGGTTTCTGTGGGCACTGCTCAGGGTAGTTGTGTCGTGATGTTTCTGATTTCTGTGCTCGGCTGGTTGGGTTGAGTGCTACCTTCCGTGTCGGATTTACTCATACCTTTTTTTAATATTTGAAATATTCCAGAAAGGCATTCCACTGTATACATAATTTCACAAGCCTGAGAATGGCTAAAACTCCGCAGTCGAAGTCGTTTGTTGATGCAGCAAAATCCGAGCGTCAATGTTTAAAGAAGGGACTACAAAAGGCAAGCATTAAGTAGATTTATCCAGACATCAGTATCTATCTGAGAGTATGGTGGCTGTTAGATCTTAATGCATCACTACTTGTGGATTCAAGAGATTGATTATGTTTAGCGTATTGGCGCTGCTTTCTCTGAGATACCATATTGCATTAAACGACCGAGCCAGCAAATATAACGAACACGTTCTTAAATAGCCAATAAATTATGCCTAGCTGATTTGTCATGGCAGAGTGTCTATTACGTTGTGACACTGCCTTTGTTTGAATACATCTTCGTTAGTGTTCCTTAATACATGATAATGCATCGGACAAATAAAAACCGCTGTTTCGTTAGCAAATATGATATTTGTCAAGCTCAGCTATATATGTAATCAGGATGGTGAATTGAAATAAACATAAATTTACACTGACCTGACATAGTCATCATTCTGCCAATATGATTAACGTATCTTATTATTATACCATATTTATAAAGCCCCTTTTTCATGTATACACACGTTCAAAAGTGCTGTACAATCACGAGTAGTACATGGTTAAAACAGTATATAATGTACATAAAATATAAAAGTAGGACCTTCTAAACCCAGTAGGCGGGGGCTCTACTTAACCCAGTAGACGGGACTCTACTTAACCCAGTAGACGGGCTTCTACTTAACCCAGTAGACGGGGCCCTACTAAACCTAGTAGTAGGGATCTATTGAAGACAGTTGACGGAGCTCTACTTAACCCAGAAGGCGGGGCTCTACTTAACCCATTAGACGGGGCCCTACTAAACTTAATAGTAGGGATCTACCAATAGGTGGATGGGGCTTATAGTCCTGAAAACATGTGGGTCGTTGGGTCCAATGATAGGGCGCCAAGTACATGGGAACATACACACAGTCAGCATGAATAAGCTCTATTAAAATAGTGCGTTTTTAGCGCTTTCTTGAAGGACGGTAATGTTTTACTGTCTCTGAGCGCTGTTGGCAGTGCATTCCAGAGTTTGGGTGCAGCAGCTGTGAAACATCGGTCACCGTAAGTCACAGTCCTCGTCCTTGGCACAACTAGAAGAACAGAATCATTTTGAGACCTTGCTCTCGTCATGACAAGATATACACTGTATATTATATGCATTTCACCTACTAGTATTGTAATTAATGATTGGTGTGTATATAAATGTATTAAATAACCTCGTGAATTGAGGAAATTTAAGAGTTAAAGTTCAAGTTCAAGCTTAAATGATTGACATTTCCATTAATGAAGTTACATTTGGGAATACTTTTATAGTTCAGATAAGCTGGTCTTACTTTACCCCAGAGAGTAGATTTCAACTAAACATATCGAGCGAAACAAATTCCAGTACAAATTTACCAAGAATGCTTTCATTAAACCAACGAACATCATATTGTACTTGAAGAGGTTGGGTGTCATTAATCGCTAAATGACATTTCATTTGAATAATTCAAGTTTTGCTGAAGGCCAAAAACATTATAACGAGGCATACACAATGCTTTAAAACAGTAATATTCAGAACAAACATTGGAAGATACATTGGGTCACGTATAGTTTAATGAAAATGAAACGTATTCCCACAAAGATTGTGTAAGATCCAAATTTATTTCAAGATAACTTATTATATCGGTGTCAATGTTATGTGTCACTCGGCGTTGTTACTACTACACTAATGGAAACACATGAGTATATATAATCAAATACTAAAATTTCATTATGTGTATATATCGATGTCAAACTGTTGTGACTTTAGTGCTTTAACATATTTTGTACATGTGTTCAATGGAAACATGCGGAGATGCTTTCCATCTGGAAATGTAAGTATATACAGCTAGCGAGGACATAATAATGTGTCATTTCATTATGACATTGTATTCGTTAAGTTGCCAAATTTGAATCACCATACTGGTATAGTTAATTGGTGATAAAGAAAGTATGGTAAAGTTTATTGTTGCAAGTCTGGGTTTCGGTCATAAGGTTCTCAGGAATGTAAATTCCCTATTATTGTAAAAGAGATATGCATAATACATAAGAACATTTTATGAAGTGTCATATTGAGTCGTTACATAAATTTTATTTCTATGGTTATTTCCAATTCGGATATCATATACTATCCGAGTGAAATGGGTATGCTATAAAATGGAAACAATAAAACAACAAAACAGTTTGTAAATAACAACTTTGTATATCTACAATTTTCTGACGGTAATAAAGAAGACGATTTGTATTGTAGCATACTAATAGCCATCTGGTGTTTTCGCTTTATTGTTTATGTACGCAGTTTGTAGTATTTTAATTTTGCATTTGGCTAGACTGTTTCACGGTTATGTGCGTTCAACGTTATTTTGTAGTTCAGTAAAGAAGTATAGTTCAGTATAGAAGCATTTGAGTGTTTGAGATTGAGTTTTGTTTCAAGCATGGTCACATCATACCAAAGACAAGTATTTCCCTCGCATGACTTTTTTCATGTGTAATACTATATTGTCGTGAAGTGTACAGTACCCATTCAGTGAGGCAATATTTATGTATATTAGCATGATAATCAACATACTGTGCTATCCAATTGTATAAGCTAAAGGTGATTTACGATTTCGTCTGCATATTTTCTAGGCTGTGAATTAGTTTTCTCTGTTTGCGTTTCTGTCTGTGACTAGAGTATCTGCTTGAGTATTAATAAATTATACCTTCCAATAATGTATACATCGATAGCATACATGTACATGTTTAAAATTACCAAATATTCAGTTGTGCTGATTAGGGATTCTTACATCAAACTTTAAAATCGTTAAAACAAGGATAAACGTTTAATTTTACGTTATCTTATGTTATTGCTCTGCCATTGGAAGGATGATTTTAATAAGGCCATATGCACGTCCGATCAAACGTTAAATATGGGACCAATAAGATGGACACCAATACATCACAAAGACAACCACACATCACAAATAAACATGCATTTATCAAAAATAGTTGTAATCTTGTGTTTTATTCTTTTCAACATTAAATAAACAATAAGACGTGCTTGCATCTCCACTATCAGTAATTATGACAAAATCAACTAGATAGAAGACATTTAAAAACAGCTAAAATCAAGGTTAGCATCACAAATGACACATTCAAAGTAGCAGAGACAGTGGACAATGACGATACTCGTTCATCTGCACTGACGTTTGTCATTGGGTTGTCTGTAGTATGGTGGGACTGGTGCATTGTAAATTTACACGAATGCATTTACGAAAACAATACAAAACTTTAATGCATTTATATTAAAGCAAAGATTAGGTTTTCGGAACTTGATCAGTCACATTTCTTTAAGCTTTAACCTGTCTGACAGCCTTAATCCGGCTGAGTCTTGTACTTTCGACTGTATAGACGAAACTCTTTCAGTGTTTAAGTTCAAATTGTCGTTTAATTAAGTGTCGGGTATGGTGCCGTGTAATTGTGGTACATTATGTTTCTATGTTTGCACTGCTCGGCTGTGGTTCCTTCCCTATCCAATATTCTCCGATGTTTGTATCAAAGCTGCATATTTGTCTAAGAAAATTCTTTATAAGCCATATGTTACACTTTTCAAACTTGGTCTATATATCCGTGATAGTGCTAAAATGTCGTTCCCATTGCAAATCGTATAGTTTGTCTGATATAACGGACGCACTTGTACAACTTTGTTTTCAAATTATATTTGTTAATGTATTTGAAAATAGACTAGGGTTTCTGTCTGATTTAATAAAATGTTGGTTCGAAATAAAAGGACGGTTAAAGTCTTCCAGTACCCTTCTCAGTGATTTATCACTCATTATTGCATCCATTTATGATTAGTCATTGTCGACGTTTCTGTCAGGAGTAGTTTTGTACAAACAGTATTTATCATTCAATTTCGAGAAACTTCATTTTCTCAAAGCAAATATTTATAATTTACGTCAATGAATACTTAAAATATAACTACAGTTTATACGTTATTGTGACTGTCTTAGATCTTATAACAAATATGATGATAATTCCAGTGTATGATTTTAGGTAATGAAAAATACTTAAGTGTGTTCGTAAATGGATGTTTACATTAAGATTTCGGTAACTTTGGAACGAACAGCGTATTGTTTTCATAATGTAATTTTAGTTACAATCCTTTAACCACAGACACAGATTACCACACATTTAATGTCGTTTAAGGAAGCAGTGCTAGCAAATAGCAAGATCATGAATATAAATATTTCTAGGAAAACAGATTAATTTAATTGACAGCCATGCTTATATGATCAAACAAGATATCCCTAAATTTTATCGGTTAGCTATGCCATAAAAGAGAATGTATTTATTCAATTATATCGGTACGATATACGTGGAATACTATAACAATGCATTTTTGCTATACGGTATTAGATGAAAGGAAAGTGTCAAATTTATCTTTCATCGAAACAACTCGTATTGATAGTTGATACAAATGTAAACCAAATCTGTTTTACATTAACAACATCGTAACTAAATATTAACGCTTACAGGATCGAACAATATGTGCTAGATATCGTTACTGTTTCAAAGAATAGAAGACAAGGGCTTACATGTAACATGTAGGAATTAATAACAAAACGAAAATAATGATACAGAAGCATGCAGCACTCAGCGGAAACAACAGGTCTTATAGAAACAAGCAAGTTAGCAAACAAGATTAAGATACAGTGCAAACAAACATAATGACAAGCACAAGATAGTCACCAGTAATGCTTACTTCATACGCGATATGCAAATCCATGTCCGAGCAAATAAGTATAACTTCATATGTACTGTAATATCAATTGAACAATTATAATACAAAAATGTTTAATCCATTAACAAAATCAGTTTTGCTTTTCAGGCCTGTAATTCAATATACATCTCAAACAGTAATTTGTTCCATTACCAATTTGTAGTTCGATGTATTGGTATAGATATCATCGGTGACATTTTGTCAGAGTATGTATTGATAACTTCCTATAACGATTTTTTATTTGACATTTTGCATTGATTATCCTTAATGGATATAGCAAATTATTCATGAAGTGTGTTTGTGACTTGAAACTAGGCTTATCAGATCGCGATGTATTGTTTCGATCGATCTTATTTATCAAAAGCTTTCTTTATAACAAAATGCCAGTTATAAGTAGGATGGATACTGATGATTAAAGGAAAAAGTGAGTATTAAATATTGACAGACAAATCATCTGTGATAGGCACATGAAACGATATATTGTCCACAATCAAAGAATGCTATACATATCATATTACAACACTGTCAAATCACTTATTCAGTGCGTTTGGTAGCAATTTTGACCACAATACAAATGTATTGCGATATGCAGTCTTAAAGGACCGTAAGCAGTACACAAGTACTTCTCATTCTAAGCCAACGACTTATTGAGAAGAAGGTTGGCAGTTGAAATAAAATACATCACCGTGTTATTTGACAGTATGTCGGCTGTTTTCTCCGAGATACTATATTCAATTTGATGATCTGACTAGTACAATTTGTAATTATAACGGGCTAGTTCCTAGCAAGTGAACTAATCAGCCTCTCTGAGTTGGTATGACAGTGTGTCTGTAACGTTAATACGCTTTTTGGTATAAACACGTCTTTTGTCGCCTTTGTATATGCTAAGAAGGGGGTTGGCAGTTAAAATAAAATACATCACTGTGTTAATTCAAGAGTATGATAACGTTTGTCAATCTGGCGGCTGTTTTCTCAAAGATACTTTAATCATTTAGACATTCTGGCAAGTAAATATAACGGGCTAGTTCCTTAAGGGTGACAAATCATGCATTGCTGATTTAGTATGGCTTTCTTGATGTAAACACGTCTTTGGTTGTCCTTTAACTAAGCTAATTTGGAATACCGAACATGCACGTGTTATTCAGAATAACAAATGTTTTCCATGTAAAATTTGTATAATGGTTATCACAGTAACAGAGGCAATAACCCATCATGAGTCATGATTTCGATGTTACGTTGTTCTTGTTGAGATCCCAATCGTTATGCAAGTCATAATGGTGCACTTCTGAATAATGTTCAACTAAGAAAATAATTTAGGATATAAGATGCTTAGTAAATACGGACTGTGGTCTTAATTTCTAGAAAAAAGAAAGGGTCTGTTCTACGATGTAAATTTCTGTAAAATATAATTATAAAATATACATGTTATAAGATTTACGAAACGAACATTGCCTGACACGATGCACAATTTCGGTTATCGATACACTTTCCTTCATAAGAACTATGATAGGTTGTCACCATTAATCAATATCAACAAGTTTATCATGTCGTCCTCATATCTGAATTAAATTACTGCTGCTGAATTGTACACAAATAACGAATATCCCCATCATATCAGTATGTTCTGAAGCGGTTAGTAGCTGTAGATGCGTATTAGGAAAAATACTTGAGAAACACCATCAACGCATATAAATATACTAGTGTGTCCCTTAAGGGACTCCGTTCAAAGCGAGAATGTATTTGCTGTCAAGTACACTTAACAAATCTTATAAGTGTGCATGCATATATTAACGATAACTCAGTCAAAACCTGATGGATCGAGCTTAAATTTTCAACATATGTAGCTTGTACATTTGGAATTATAATTCATTTAATTTATGTACCATCTGATAATAACAAATACAATCAGAATAAGCAAATGGCGATATCATTAAATGCTAAGGTCACCAAATTTTACAGCGAATGTCTGGGTCTTGATGCAGCTATTTGACCGCTTAGCGTTTAAATTTTATTTTCAAGCTAATGTGCTTATCATTTGTCTCAAAACAAAGTAAACCATGATTCCAATAATGTACAATTAAGGATTATAAATACCCACTTTCAATCGAAAAGGAACATTTTGACAGAGTTAACTCCCTTTGACCATCAAAATAAAATGCTTTTTTAAAAGTTGATAAACACCATTTTGTTGAGATATAAATCTTATTTATTTTATGTTTTTTTTAATTTGGTGATATAACATTAATTCCAGTTGACCATACTTACACATAATTTGCACGTATGTGTAAAATTCCCGGTAATTTGCTTGTTTTGATTTTTCACGGTTCTATGAATCGCATCGTTCAATTTCGAAGAAAAAACTTTATTGATTCAATCTTGAGGTAGTCAATAGCATATACACAAAACATTTCGTGCAAAGACATTAATAAATAAAAAAGTTACACGGTAAAACCACATGCACACTTATAAGATTTGTTACGTGTACTGCTTTTTTAATAATCATCCTTGTTTTTAGCGCAAGGCTTAAATGTTTGAAGTTTCCATTAATGAAGTTACATTTGATGATAGTTTATAGTTAAGTTAAGCTTGCTTTACTTTATTTCAGAGAACAGTTCAACTGAACATATCGAACGAAATAAATACCAGTACAAATGTACTAAAAAAGCTTTCATTCGTTTTTTGCTGAACGCTAAATATTTTAGCGAGACATCCATGACGCTTTCATACAGTTAAATACAGAAACACATTACAAGATTCATTTGTGTAACATTAAGGGAAACGTATTCCCACTCAAATACTAAAAACAACTTATTATGTGTCCATACCGATGTCAAACTATCATGACATTATTGCTTTAACATATTTTTTACACGTGGTCAACGGCATTGTCTCCGTGTATATGGAGAGAAACACTCTTCCACTAGGGGGACTCTAAGTGCAATGTAGTTTCAACTAGCGAGGACGCATCTCTGGGTTTAATCTTAATGATAATGGCTTAAAAGAAGAAGAATGTTATTTAATAAGTTATTGAATTGTATATTTCAGCAAAATACTATATTCAGGTATTTCAGTACAATGTTTGACCGGAAGTAGTGTATTCAACAAGACATTTGCATTGACGCCGCCCTGTTAACGTGCTTAGTATCGTCACCTTACCTAACCCTGACAATCGTATGTATGAACAAGTGTTTGAAAACGAATACTGTGAAATACTAAGTATCGTCGACAGAGGACTTTTAACTTCTACGTAATTGTAAAACGTCACATTTTTGCTTGAAGCATTCCAATAGCACAAGGACGCTATATATCCTTAAATACAGGTACCGCATACAACGACGTACTAAATATTAATTGATTGTATTTCGGTCTGGGCATCGTTGCATTATGTCTGTCAATTCGTCACTCCTTGTTGTTTAGTTTTGCGTCACATGTAAATTTTCGACATGACGCCAAGATGATGCAATTGGTTTAATTGAACACTTTTTTGTTGAATGTCATACCAGGCCTACGACTTTTGTCACATTTATTGATTTATACTCATACACTATTTAAATCATAGTTTAAACAAAATACCCAACCGTAAAACCTGTTGTGTTTCTAAATCGGTTAAGTGTACTTATATTGGTATAATTACTAGGTGATACAACGTATGGTTAATGTAAGCGTTGCAAGTCTGGGTTTCTGTCATAAAGTGTTTAGGAATGTAAATAAATTGCCTATAATGGTAAAAGAGGTATACATAATACATAAGAACATTTTATGAAGTGGCATATTGAGTCGTTACATAAATTTTATTTCTACTGTTATTTCCCTAGTCGGTTATCATATACTATCAGAGTGAAATGTGTATGCTATAAAATCGGAACAATAAAACTACGAAACAGTCAAACTGAAAATGGTCTTTAAATGAATGTTGAATAAAGGCTTTGCATATCTGCCATTTTCTAACAGTAATAAAGGAGAAGAATGGTATTGTAACAGACTAACAGGCACCTGGTATGTTCGCTTTATTATTTAATTACTCATAGCCCAGTCATGCTAGAGTTGAACATAGACAAAATTGCAAAATTATTTCTTTACTCATTTGTGTGTAGAATGTTATCCCAAATATATTCACAGAACAGATCTCATTGAAGCACGTTGGCAGTTTAATAGCTTTGGCATTATTAATACACAAAACAATTATCTTGCGATTTTGTCTTGGTGAGGTGTTTTTTGGATTTGAGTGACTGGCCTTTCCGTTTGTAGTAACTCTATTAATTTTGCATAAGATACTAGCCGGTTTCACGGTTATCTGATGGTTCCGTTATGTATTATATCACAGAAGCAGAAATAGTTTGAGATTAAGGGTTCTTTCCATGGTCACATCATATCACGGACGAAGGAAAAGTTGCACCAGTATTTCCCTTGCTTGGCGTTCGACATTAACATAATGGTTTGTGTTATACTCAGGGTTGTAAGAGCCATGAATGTTCACATGGTGTATAAAGCACCAAATTTGGCACAGTTGCTCTAAAAGTCAGTCTGATGAAAAACATCGAAAGAGACAATCATGAGAGGCCCTGTCTCCTGCACAAATGAGGCCCCGAAGGGATATGAGAATCTCCACATACCCGTCACAATAAATGCAAGATTATTTGTCTGATTGCGAAGCAAAACACATTTAGCAATATAATATAATGTGATGAATGTGAGTGTTTAAAATCGGCTGTGTTTCGTAACAATAAAACTTGGAATAGAGGCCCCATTGGTGGTTTTAACCAAAAATGAGGCCCGAATTCGGAAAAAATAAAATACGACCATGGATGTTCACATGATGTATATAAATCACCAAACATGTTGCGCTTCAAGTCGACCAACTATATAAAAAAATTAAAACATGCATGTGAGGCCCTGTGTTTTGCACAAATGAGGCCCCAAACGTGTACTCGTGATTTCACAAATTCATCTGTATATAATATACACATTATTTTTTTCTCTATTGTTACGCAAGTAATCTATAACTGTGATGTGCATTATTTTGACTTAGTTATTATCATAATTTACAATCTTAATTAATAATAAAATATGACAGTGAGGCCCCGCGTGTGGTTTTAACCACCCATTAGACTCACCATCACACTACACAGTTGTATATTATATAGAAATGCAACAAAAGTTGATAATAAACGATAAAGATTGAGTTACATTGGTAAGTACAGTGTATAAACAATCTGCATTACATACTTAACTATTTCATTTGATGAAAACGAGGCCATAATAAGGTAAATTTATATAAGAAAATCCCAGAATGAAGTAGTTTTCTCTAAAACATCGAACAGCTAAATAGTATTATTTTCTCTCCCTTGAAGCGTGCTTGAAGCAATCCCTTATACACAGTGTATTATAATGTAGGCATATCAGTTGTGCTATGACCAATAACTGTAAAATGTTAATTTGAGGCCCTGTTGTGGTTTAAAGAATGTGTATTTTAATTGATAATCAGAATTTGAGGTCATTATAAGTTAAATTTAAATATGAAAATGGTGCCAATTACTACATTTTGAATGTTTTGTTACTGTGTAAAAATGTTTTCATAACCTAATACATTATAATGAGTGCTTTATATCTATTTATTATCAATAAATCCGCATCAATATCTTCACATCAATAATTTTAGATACTTAGAATGTAGAAATCGACTGTTGTTAAGAATTTATTGAGGCCCGTAATGAGGGATTCATTTCTTTTTATGCATGTACATGTAGTTATCCTGTATTAGCTCGTTATTGGCCCTCATCATGATCCTGATATGTTAACGAGATGCTGCAAAAATATACAGTTATCAAACTTTGGCCGATGGGGAACGGTGGTATAGAGGTAGGACGCGCGCTTCAGAATCGAGAGGTCCCAGGTTCAACCCTCATCTGGACTACTTGTTAATTTCTAAGAACAAAAAATACCCTCATGCTATACTCAACCAAGGTGTAAATTGGTACCTGTGAGGGTAGTGTTTATTCCAAGGCACCGCAGATAGATGTTGGCTGTCACATCCACAAGAGGAAATAGCACAAGGGAGACTCGAATGCAGGGTTCATTAGGTAATCCAATGACCAGGGAAAGTTAAACTGTCAAAGGATGGTTAAACGACTGAACTATGGGTTGTTATAGCATCAAACCAAGCCATTATTATTGACTGATGTACACAATTAATCTGATACATTATGTAATATTGGTCTTTGTTTGAATTTCAATTACTGTTAAAATGCTGTATTCATTGAAGCTGGTATCGACCCTGATCATTTGACGTACTAAATACTGTGGAGAAATTCCAGATCTTAAAAGTAGTCATGCAAGTCAGTTCAGAACAGATGTGGTAAACTGAGGTCAGTCCTATGGCGTGATTAAATGTTACAAAATACAGCTTTGCCTGGCCCAATAAATACTCACAATCACCAATTACATTGGTACACCTACTCAAGACCATATGGGTATTCCATGGCATAGTGTCCTGTTTGTTACTTACTTCTACATGTTGTAAGTTCGACCGTCTCTGACCTGCTGGAGAGCAAAGCAGACACTAGAAACTTCTAGTATACGTGGTCCATAGAAGTATTCACCATCCCCTTATTCAACCATTTCTAATGAATACCAGTGTGTGAATTGATACATGTGAGGGAAGTGGGCTTCAATGATGGATGCACACCAATCAGTAGATAATTAGTCTCAACATGGAGACTCGAACGCATGTTTCCTAAAGGCTAATGATAAGGGAAAATTAAAATGTCCGTTAAAAAGTTGCCCTATGGATGAACTGCTGAAAGCGGCCCTTGAAAGCTGATATATTAACGTTTAACCATGCCTCTTGATGTACCTCAAATGTTTGCACATTTATTTCATACTCTGGCTCTATGGGTTACCTTTCACTCATCGACACATATATTTCAGGTTCTATTGTGTATATAAAATTACTATCACAATTTTTTCTTGCTATGCTAGGAACCTGACATCAATTGTCACAGTAAGGCCATACCTAACCATTTCTTCATTTAGCGTCCCTGGACGGATAGGTTTGAGCATATTGAGAAAGGAAAATAACCAACAAAATATGTAACCTCTTATGTCTCCAAAATCCATTGAGATATGGCTTTTATATCTATCATACCAACATGATTGTTAAATCAGTCCTCACTCTATGAGTAACGGTTAGGGCCTCATGTACAGATAGTCTGGGTCCGTGGTATGACAAACCTGGTCAAATAATACATTAGTAGGTGCACTGCCAATGTAGAACTTAATTGTATTTTGTGGTACCGGGGGTACATGACACTACTTTAGTAATTCATGACCATGGGGTACATGTTACCTCATAAATACTTTACCATATACTGCTAATCCATGGTTCCATGGAGGATCTGTAAAGTAGGGTCATTCTGGGCCCTAAAATACAACCATTTCTTGTGGTGTACCGACCTTCAGTAAACGACTTCATCTACATATACTTTCAAACACAACTACAATCATTAGGAAGAGCAATGCTAGTGCTATATGATGTTTTAAAGTATGCATGATACAAACGTCTATTACAAAATATAACTACATAATGGCAAATATTGAACTATAGATAAACAATCACATTCGCTGTACAACACAATATTGTGTTCTACTCAACGATTTGAGGAATGAATATTGGGTGTAAGCATGCATGCGAAATGTTCAAAATCGATTTTTATGCATAATGTCAGCAATAATGCAAAAAAATGACTTATTTGCTATTTACCCGCTAACAGGCTGAGTCAAGTTTAAACCATGTATGGTGCCTCATATCCACAGTTACTATTTAAAAGATGGAATAGCTCACATGCCAACATTCGACACAGTATATGTTACAGATACTTTGATTAAAACTATAAAAAAATATAATTATTTTAATATCGATCTACATATAAATTTAATCCATTTTTTTTCAAAATAGATTTTACCCTTAATATGGCCTCAATTCACTAAATGTAATCAAATATTAGTTATTTACTGTATCTTTATATTACTTTATTATTAATTATCATTGGTATGAAATATTCCTTGTATTTGAGTATTTTCCATTGTGTCATATATCAAGTATTGTGTTTAGTTTGTACTCCTAACGGGGCCTCATTTTCACATTGGAACTATTATTTAGGTATCATTTATGGTACATTGTCACATACAACAAAATATAAATCACTTTTACAAACCATTTGTTGCACATTTTAGAGACATTTATGTCTTACAGATTGGATCGTGAACATCTTAAATTTTCCCATTTTTTTCCATGATAGAAAATGTCCTTTTAAGGGCCTCAATCAATAAATAATTTGTATTTTAAATGAATTAAAGTATATCATAAGCATCACTGGGTCGACTGGGCTGCATTTTATTGTTGTCTTGTTCAACTATTCATAATACTGAAACTAAGTATACAAACATGTTTTTATTTCTATGATTTTTTTTACAAATACCACTTTCGGGCCTCATACTTGCAATAAAACAAACATGTATAATAGTGAATTTTATAATATAATATATCAGATATGTACTTGATTTGGACATTCCAATTCAAATTTTGGTGATTTTTTATAATGTTTAAAAAAATTGAGCGTTTTCATATTTTTAGTGTGAAATTCAATTTAACATTATGGACCCTATTTGGGGCCTCATATATGCGAAATAAGGGGCCGAACAGGTTGTCTCTTTCACTTTTCCGGAAGCCAATATATTAATTGTTATTTTGTGAAAGTTTGGTGCTTTATACACCTTGTGAACAAAATGACCATTTTTTGGTTCTTACAACCCGGAGTATTAGCGTACATCCTTGCCTACATTCGACGCGGTATATATATATATCGCTTGCTTACACTGAAAAGGTCTTAAGTGCCACTTACGACCCTATAATACTAATTCATATGTGATATAGAATGTGGCAAAATAAATGTCATTTGAATGGGGTAGAGGGTCTCCTAAATTTATGAGTGCACGAATCGTTAAATACCAGGAACATTTAATTTGACACCTACATATAGACAAATCCATCTCCCCGCCGACAAAATGCACGATGACCAAGTTTCACAAAGAATTATATAATAGCGGTTATTGTATGAGACCGAAAGAAACGCAACCAACACTCGACCAAGTTCCCCAAGGCCCCACTGCTCGGCGACTCAACCGCACAAACCCGAGCCAAAACGGCGACCAAATGAGGCACAACCATACACTGACCTAGTTTAAAACACCAAGGACAGTGACCTAACGATAATACGTCTTAAAGATGCATTTTTGCGACTTGACCTAGTTTGTAAAATTGAGCAAAAAGAGGGAGAAAATATACTAGTATGCCAAAAACGTTTATCATTGTTACCAAACAGCACAGTGACCAAATTTAAAGTATCTCATCTATCATCTCCGCAAGACACAACCGACGAAAAAAGGGGGGGCGGTGGGCGGTGGACTTTAAAGGAGGGCACAGGAAATTAACGTCCAAGGACAAGTGGAAACAAAAATGCACCGATACTGCACAGTGCTGTAAAAAGGAGAGGGGCATGGACACTGCTATAACAGGTAAAGAAATTACACAACCCGAAATCCTACCCGAGCGTTTGCCGCCTCAGTCAGTCAAACTACGCGGGGCAAGAACCAAGCGACACGGCTAGAATAAGGGACAACACACATCTAAATGGCACAATATTCATGTACTATTGAAAGATACAAGACAGCCTCATGCTGGACAGTGCAATTTCAGCAGAACATGTACAAAAATAATACAGTTACAGAAAAGAGGGCCCTTGGCCAAATATTGTTTTGGAGTATTTCTTTTTTACTATAAAGTGGACATTACATACATAAAGCAAGGCTGTCATTGAGGCTTCCGCCTTGGAACGGACAACGATAATTGTCACTAGGGGGTTTAAACTAGTTTATGGTGCTCCAAACCTCACACATAGCCCATCGACAACCTTATAGAACAGGTTGGTGTAAATAAAAGTTTCCCGCCATGTAATGCCCCCTAACAAAAAGGCCACAATGACAGGTAATAAAAGAATGTAAAACATGGAACATTACATAAACGACCCCCGTATAGTAGCACAGAAACCACTCAATGTCCTATCCGAAGTCAGAGCAACAAGGGGGCAAAACATATAAGGGCACGACAGGATAATGTAACAGACAAGCATCTGCACCTACCGTCCAAAAAGGCTTTAGGTAAGGCATATTCATAGAGTCTGAATATTACCCGGTCGTCGCACAATGAAATAGGGAGCATTATGGCGATCTGTAAATGCGTACACCACCAGCATGCAGTCCGTTGCGAAATCAAAGGGTTGTAACCTTTACCAATAAAACGTTTTACGGTCTTTATAACACACCACGAGAGTGGTCATGACACAGAATCTTACGAAATTTATAAAGCACATCACCATAAAATTCATGCTGAGACAGGCCTTGTCACAGAAGAGTCTTTTAATCACTGTCGTATTTAGAAATTAGGTCCATATTACGCCTATACAATTTTGCAAAAGTTTTACCAAGTTTATGTAAGCGAAAGCCTTGCAGCAGTAGTTTATTTTTGATTTAAAGAATTCTAGTATTAAAATCTTCCACCTGGGAACTAGCTATAGCAAAACGAATTAATTGAGAAGCATATACACCATATGAAGTTGCTCGTGGAGCATATCCATCTAAGTGTGGGTAATTTACAGTATCGAAATTGAAATCATCTCTTTTGTTGTAAATCTAACCGATAATTTGACGGGATGAAATTTTAAGGTCAAGGACTGAGAAACATGTGTATCAGAGGAATTGGCTTTATTAAATGTTGATTCGTTAGGGTAAATATCTTTAATTTTATTAGAAAAGTAATGATTATCAATATTCAAAATGTCATCAAGGTAACGGGAAGTATTATTAAACGCCGTAATTACATCCTCCCCGCCTCGTTTATGGGAGACAGTTTTAGCAAGAAATCGCGTTAATAGCAGTATACACACAGATCTGCAACAAGTGGTGTACAATTTGTTCCCATGGGAATGCCAATAATCTGTCTATAGATGGTAGTATCCAACCTGACATAAATATTATCCAACAGAAAGACAAGTGCCTCACAAACCTCGCCATTGGTCCGTATAGTATATCTGTCCAAGCTTATATTAGTAAAACATGCTTTAGAATTGTTACAAGCCAGGAACAAAGTTTTTTCCCTGCTAAAAGTTTTTTCCACCAGTGCTATTAACAAGTATTGATTCGTGAACGTGTTTTTCAGTACAAATGTACTGAGTTGCAAGCTGTATTTCAAGTTCATTCACAGCAAACATAAATACGCGGAAAGAAGATTTAGCACACCAAGAATTTTACTTGTTCAATAAAAGATGACAGTATTAAGGATGTTCCGCGTCCTGTTCTTATAAATATTTACAGAAACATTTCAGAACTATTTAAACAAAATTAATGAGTTTTAGTAAGAAATACAACTTAGTGCTTCTCTTATTTATTTGTCAACCGAAAACAAAAAAAGTGAATTAAAAAAAGTGTTACATTGTTTCATTTTTATATGTCAACTCGATATACATGTAACTGGAAGACGTCGGTAAAATATTGTAGCATATGCATGTCACGTAATTATTCTGCCAACGCGAGAGAGTTGATAATGTATTTTTAATGAGGTGAAGGATCTGGATACTTGTCAGAATCGTAAAACAAGTCGTGCCTCACTTACGATCGTTTGCAGGAAGTGAATATAAATGAATGTATTGTCAAGTAACGTAGTTCATATAACCGGGATTTGGTGCTGAGGTTGGATCCAAACATCGTGTTTTGGCACTGTCGCCAGAAAGGAGGTGTGACGAACATTTTGGCATATCACACGTTTAAACTTTAGAAATATTGTACTGTAGATACACCTTTTCCATTTGTATATGAGTTCCACTAAAATACGCGTATTACACAGTCTAACAAAAGCGTAAGTTATTTAACCAGATGCGAACGAATGGGTGCTTAATCATTTCACAAATCTTTTTGTACTGTAACATATCCAATGCTTAAACATCAGAGTTGACTACTAATAATTTACTGTATAATTACAAATACACTGAAACATATTCATGGCCAAAAATGTTCTCTCTTATATATTACGGGGGATGCAGCATTTGGAATAGTTTTCCATCTGGGACACTACCCGTGTAATTAGTTTTAAAGCCAGAATTAAAAAGTATCTACTAGGCGTGGTGTAACTTTATTTTAAGAACTTTATTTATTTTTAATTAATATCATTTGAGAATTTTCTATTTTTATTTATTTTACATTACAAATGTATTTCATATTTCATAGGTGCAATACTTTTCAATGCCTCTCTGTGTCGGTTTACCTAAAAGGACCGCAATGGAAATAAGAGGTCCCATCTTTTTGCGTTATCCTTGGTGTGGGTGTGTTTACATGACCCTTTTTAATATGATTATGCGAATTCATAGAATTTTTTTGTAATTGTGTTCAAAGATATTTTATTTTTAGTCTGTGATATTTATGATATGACATGTTACATGATACATGTACTGACTAAATATTATTATTACTGTTAAAAAATTGAACTGGTGACCATCGATTGTTTTGATGTCTGGCATGCATCATTTATTGATTTAGAAGAAAACTTTTTCCATCGTTAAAGTGTTTGTAGATTGGATTCTCCAACAATAGTGTGTACATTTCATATTCTAATTCCATGGTTGTACTTCAATAACATATATTGCTTTATATATATTCCAATCCTATCGCTTACAATTTGTATAATATAGAACTAGCAAAGTGAATAACTAGCTTATGATAACGTGTATCGACATTGACAAACATTTCACGTAGAAAACAAACCGACTGTTTTATTCTAATGAAGTAATTTGTACATTTGAAGGGTAGAAACATATTCGCCCCATGAATAACATATGAAGGTGTAGCACATATCTTATTAGTAATTGACGTGTTGATGTGTATAAGAATGCTTTGTAGACTTTTTCAGTAATTCAAGGTCTTCACACTAACAAAGAAAATCTCAATTACAACGTTACTTAAATTAGTAAAGGCATCGAGAAACTGAGTCATAAATAAATGATAAAATATGTAAATACATTATCACAATTGTGTATACCAGAAACATATTTATCCCTTTTTGACGTACTTGAAATTGAGATACACCGTTTTGAACGAGGTTGTCGTTTAGTCTTACTTGGCAAGGCTACAGTAGAGACATATTGCGCTTTTCTATAAATGTCATTCATAATACGCGAAATATAGTTCTTCTACCTATACTAGTTACAAATTCATTCAATATGTTCTTCCAGAATCCTCATTTTGTTAAATTTAATTGGTTCTGACGACACATCGAGAGTGTTTGATTAAGACTGTTAAAACTGGGTCACCTGTACAATTATGAAAAACATTTGTTCGAGGGGCATTTTGAAAGTTCTAATGACTGACCGATAATTTTTTATTGGTATGTCAAGTATTTTTTAAATAAACTTTTCTGAAAGATCAATCTTTTAGCAAGACGTCGAAAATACATTTATGATTCTAACTCTGAGAAGTATCAATATTTAAACGATACATGGTTTCGGAGATTGACTGAAATCGCCCTCGAATAAGCGAGGTAATTGCGTTGAATTCGACGCAGGTAGATTAAAATATAGTTTATTTCATTTAAAAAATACATCATGGCACTTATAAATAGAATAGTGTTTTAAAAAAAAGATTTAATTCATTGATTGAAATAATAGCAATATAGACAATCCCAATAGGGGACCATTTGACCCTGAGTGTGCCTTACTTGAGTCAAGACAATAACTTCCTATATGTATGATCATCTACACGAAACAGGTAAATTAGTCTTGGTGTCAATGTTTATTTTCAAAAGGGGGACGTTATAAATATTTTTTTTGCGAAATGTGATGTATAGAGAAGATTAATGTATCCTACCCTATATTGAAGCCTTATACATGTTGTAAAAAGGTCAATAGTCATATTTCGTTTTGGTTTATGAATTTAACTCACTCCAAATTAAAAACAATGGTTCTTATTTTTGTTTTTCGAACTTTTTTTTCGATGATGTGACGTCATCAATCTAAAAAACGTGTTTTTGGTCACATGGTCACATTATTCTAGCTGTTGTGCAATTAAGACTATGCATATTTCAGAATTCTGGTTTGGTGTAAATATAAATAACATGCTAATGTACAAAACAGACAAATGCTATTTTTTTTCTCACATCCAGCAGAACGGTGAGATATTCTTTTATTGGCGTATTTCCGGTCAAATGGTCCTTTTTTCAGAAAAATGCACATTTATACACATTAAGTCAATATTTAACAAGTTATAGAGGCATTATCAGAACTTTTAAAATGCCCCTCGTAGTTTTAATCACAACAGCATACTTACTACCATCTTATGCATGTACCTATTTTCAGGCTCTTATGTTTTTTTAACGGACAAAATATACCATCACTAGTACTAGTACATTGTGACTATGACTATGATAAAGACACTATTTGTGTATACCCACATAATAACCAAAGTACTGTGACATCCATTTGTGTTAGCTAAAAGTGATATACGATTTCGTCTGCATATTTTCTAGTTTGTTAATTAAAATATAGTTTTCGGTATTTGTGTTTCTGTCTGTGACATCAGTATGTGTCTAGAATGTGAAAACATTATGCCCTCCTAACATTTATATATCATTATTACGAGTGCGTATGTATGCCATGTTGTTTCTGCAGTGTAAGTGTGTGGTCTGGTGCATTGTTAATTACACAAATCAATTCATAAAACTGACTAAAGTTTTATGTTTTCATATTTAAGTTCTGATTAGGATTTGGACACTTGGTCAGTCTGATTTATTTAATCTGAAACTTGTCTGGCTGAGACATGTGCTATCGACTGTTTAGACAAAACGTTTTCAGTGCATAGGTTCATTTTCTCGTTAATATAAGTGTCGGGCATAGAGTCGTGTAATCGTGGAATTCGATGTTTCAATAATGCTTTGTCTCATCGATTACATTATTTGATGCCTTCTCAGTTCCATATTATGTATTTATTTCTAATTTCAACTCCAAATCTTTCTTGATAAGCCCTATATGAACCATAAGATGCACTTATCGAACAGTGCTCTATATACAGGATGTTTCATTATATTTTTCAAAATTATATCAGACAACATATGTACGATAAACAATTTGAATGACATTTCAGCACTTGCATCGATGCTAGTGATGAAATGTCATTCTAATTTTGTCTGATATAATGGACGCACTTGTACTATTTCGTTATCAAATAAAAGTTGTTAATGTATGTAAAAGTATTCTAGGGATTCTGTCTGGTTGAATACTACGTTGTGTTAAAATTTAAGGACGGTTAAATCACTTCAGTGTAGTTGCACTACATGTTTATCTCACTTTATGGTAAGTTAAGTACTTGAAAATATGGATATTAATGTTCTGTGTCTAACCTTTTTATGAGTGCCTGCGCATTTTTGCTGTTTATGCTACATTATTATTTTATTCTAATTATGATAACCTTTATTTTATAGAAATAAGCAAATTAATAATCTGAAGAAAAATAAAACATAACATTAAAATACTATTTTATAACAAATAAGATGGTTATTTTGCTGTAAGATTTTAGGTACATGTATTGAAAAATACCTCAACGGGTTTAAAAGGATTTTCTTACATCAAACTTTCGGTAACTAATGTAACTAATGGCATATTGTTCAATAATGTAATTCAAGTTCCACTCCTTTAACAGACATATCGAAGTTTACAGACACATATTAAGTTGACTGAAATTGACAAGGTTATTATTGACTTAAAAACTTCTTTGGGCGTTTGTTATCAGATTTAAATTGGTCTCTCGTATGACAATAATATAGGCCCACGTCATTCCGGTAGTACGAAATATTGACATTAATTGGTGATAATTCACTTTACTACTCGTCGGAATTTCAAGAAAATAGATTCGAACATTTGGGATCCTGTAATTTGCCTTGCAGTAGCAGACGATTTAAGACACGACATTAGTGCGAAATAATAAGGAAATTGTGGAATGGATGTACCTCTGCAACACAATAACGTCCTTGGTTAATACAAACGTACGGATGTGAACCATTCCATTCAACCGTTCCGTTTTATTAACAGCTCTAGAAAAGTGATACGTCTGGTCTTAAAATATGAAATTGAACAGCATAAATATTTCATTCCCCCGCTTATCTACAGGCATTTGTCAAACAGTATAATAGAGGGCCGGGATTTTAACAGGTGCTTAAAATTAAAATCAAACATTCCAGCATTTCCCCTTGGTCGGGGATTTGTTTGAATTGAATTTATGGTGTTTCAATTATACCTAACCTTACACATTGTACAGTGTAATGATACAATGCCAGATTAATACATTAGTTGCTAATTTTCAGCTGCTAATTTTGAGTAGGGATATAAACGACTTAACTGAGTTTAAAAAAATCTTGCCCTGATTCCTCAAAGATATCAGAGAAAACTTGAGTTTGATTTTTGTTGAGGAATTAATATTTAATGCTATCCTAGGAAACTCAAATCAAATTGGTAGTTCTTCAATGCTTTTAGCTACTTACATTTGTACATCATTGGTAACTAGATAGTAACAATAACGTAGCATTTTTACGCTGTATATCTTTTACCATAGTATGAGACCTTTTGGGTCCGTTACGGTTACAATTTTTCGGCCAGAGTTAAATAAATGTCCAAAATGACTTTTTTCGACTGGTTTCGTTAACACTACGCGTAAGTTATGATGAGACATTAAAAGAACAGAAAATATTTGTTTATAAATTTCTGAAACATGTCATTAAAACATCGCTCGGGCATTTCGACATTTTGAAGTTTTTTCTATAGTATCGTGTTATTAGGGACATGCCCACTTGTCAAATTTACATTTTGTGTGACGTTGCATGCTGAAGTGGTTTTACTTTTTTCTTATTCAATTCTTATTCAATTTTAAAGGCAAAAACAATTGAAACGCGTCACGATAGACTTTACATCCTCATAATTGTAATGCTTGTTGAAATGCTATTTTTACAAAAAATATACTCGGAAAATGGTTCTCCAGAAACTCATTGTAATTGGTACATTATTCCTCATTTGTGTCTTATATACCAGATATTCAATGCGGTAATATATTTATATATACATATATGTATATTAACTTGCCAAGATAAACATTGTCTAAATGTTGTGCTGTTACTGTTTTCTGTACACGGCTGGTTCAGTTGAGTGCTGACTTGTCAGTACGATTGCTTCATATCGTTTTGACAAAAATAAACTTTACTACATCTTTGAACATAGAATTCTGACCACGTCTATGTGTCTATTATCTCGGATAAGCTCCGTATTATGTTGTTTGCTTGCCATACAGGTGACCGGAATATATCTCGTATATAATATTGCATCACACCAAGAGTAGATCATGCGTGTTTGGTAATATCTAATAAATAAACGCCGATTGTTTAATGTCCAACAGTATGATTAAATACCAGGAAAAAACTCACAAAAGCAATTGATGCTTTTGAATTAACCATATGTCAGTGTAAAGACCACTCCGTCCATTTGCTGAGTGCTTCTGCCGAAGGTAACCCTAGTTATATTGTAGTTAAATCGGACTCTGTAGTTTACTTCATTACTTTCGCCTTAGCAAAGTCATGATAAATTCGCTGAATACAACTGCACTTATTTAAGTATAGTTTTAGATTAACTAAGCACAACAGTATTGTGCGAAACTCTATTGGACTGAGATCCACGACCATAACATGTTATAAGTTGTGTTCATGATGTATTGGTCTTAATGTAATTGCTGTAAAACGGGAAAGAATCAGTCAATAGATATTCAATTTAACATAATTAGTGCGGTCTATAAGCGATAGTTCCGTGCCATCGGCTTAAACAAACCTCTCTTATGACAGAGCAATTTACCAAGATGCCACTTATTTCTGATATGTTGACACTGCTTATAGCTTTCTGTGTAATAAAGTTTAACAAGTCAATAACAACATAGGAACCCTTTATGCACACTTTTAAGACTGTCTCGAGACATTGTTACACACAGTTGATCCCACCATCCGTCTGATAAAAAGACAATTTAATAAGATGAAGTAGTCAATTGATTTGTGTTGTACTACATTGAATAAAACAGAATCGTTGACAGAAATCACTATAGCTTGAAGAGTTATACATGTACATATGTGCATGTTTCTGATAAGACATCTGTGACTTCCAAGAAAGCCATTTTCAAAGCATCGGCATAACGAAAGCAATCCGTTTCCTCTAATAACCTTTAATACGAGCATAGTATCTCCTACTTCACCAGACATTCGTTACCTAATGTTAAACCGTATATCAATAATTGCTACATGTAAGTTTAACGTAAAGGTTAAGAAAAATACAAACAGTAGTAAGAATCGGGACACGTTGATTGACACCATTTGTATAGCAATTTTACCAAACCAAGTTTATTTAGTGTGGAAATCGTAGAACATGCAAGACCAGCACATGCTGAAAACAATTCACATTTAGAGGCCATAGCATTTCTATGTTGTTAGGTAATGTGCACAAAGAATCTCAAAACGTCACCCTCATCAAGCGACAATATCCAAAAGAGCGACACCAGTTGCCCACTCTTCAACGACGAGTCGATGAATCCACTTCTATGTGAGGTGGCAAATAAGTCACCTATGTGTTTTCTGGGGCAGCATTTGTCCCAATTTGTCCTTTGAAAAAAAACTGCATTATTGAACATTGACAGTTGATGCTGGTTTAGTCTTGCAAATCGTTTAGTGAACAAGCACTGAATTTTTGTAAAATATACAAGGTGTCTTGTAATTTTGGTGCAATTAATTCAAATATAGTAGGAAAGACGGTAGTTTACATTCCTACAACTACAATATAACGAAGCTACACTGTATATTATATAGTTTGTATTTTTAGCTGAACAGAGTCTTTTAGTTTATTTTCTAATTTGACGTTGACTTTGGAATCAGGAAGAAGAAATATTTACATCGACTTTAAGCAATATAGATATATGATGGTAATCATTAACATTTTAAAATTGTATCTTCGGCATTAGGAAGTCTTTTCACAAATATGACACTAAAAGCGTTATTACAATATAGCAAACATCCAAAATAAACTCTTAGACGATGATAGCTCTAAGTCTGACTCCTATGTATAGGTTGCTAAACGGTGCCAACGAAACTGAGTGGTTTTGGATTGTATGTGCAATATATGGTGTACATGTAGTTATAATTAGAATTTCTTCTATAACTGATCAAAGAGGTACTTACGTATCGGAAACAACACGCGTTTAAGCGACGTCACAAAACGAGTTGTTCAAATGGTCAATTAATCTGTATTGTATGGTTTTTGACTGTTCTCATGTTAATGAATGAGACTTTAGTCTTTACAAATACTGCTAAGATTTTTAGTGGATTTAGTTTCTCACCATTAAATATTCCTGGTTAGTCACCAATGTGCAATATACAACATACTGCAGATATGCCCCTCCCCCCGATGCAATACGTTAATTAGCTATGAAAATGAATGTACGAGAGGTGTTCAACTTATTTATGAACAAAACATGAACACCGATTGTGCAATATTGAATGAAAATAATTGAAATATCTTTTTTAGACCATGCGAGAAAATGTTTTAAGTTGAACATATGATCATCATACATTGTATATTTCATTTGGTTAAAGCTAAAAACAACAATTTAGTAGATGATGTTGTTTTTTCCTGTTTTTAAGGCAAAATGGCCCTTTTATAAGCATCAAGAAAGTGTTGGTAATTTTTTATTTTGCATTTTTAATGAGAACATCAGTAATATTTGTGGTAAGACGCGTTATTAAAGTTCTGTTTCCAGAAATTGTGAAATGGCACCAAAAATTGAAATTGCCCAATATTGCCAAAACCTACACTATAAAGTTAAATTGGTTTTATGCTATCTATGATGAATCCATTAGCAAAACGTGGAATAGTACCACAGATGGGAGTGTCCATAGAAACTATCAGTGACATTATTTCGAAACAGTTTAATGCATAGTTCTGGGAAAATGCGAAGTTCCTACGCTGAAAATCAAGAAAAACATGCCTCGCAGCCAAAAGTCTTGGAATCTAGAAATTCGAAATAAACAACATTATGTGGAAAAATTGTTTCATTATGGGGAAGCAATGCTAAATCTTAAAGATTATTATGATAGATTATGGTATGCTATTTTAGAAAAGGTCACAGGGATAGGGAGAAGTTAATGTTTGTCCAGCATTGTGTGTTCGCGGCCGTTTTCATGGAAAGGCATTGGGTTTGTTGTTATGGAAATACGCACATCAAAATTAATATCAAATTGACGAAATTGAAAGCTGTGGTCTATGTACGAACCGTTTCAAATCAGGTTTTCAACAAAAAAGTGTTACGTATCGTTCCTAGTGACTGTTCCAAGAACACAGTGTTTCGTCCGGATTCAGCTTCAAGTCACCATATACAACGCCAAATAAAAAAAAACTTAAGAATATAACTTTGATATATATCATAACCAAACAGTGGATGTCGAAGTCTTCTCATGCTTTAACAATATAATTTTCCATCTGGTTGATACTAAAACAACGATTATAGAAGGAAAATGTAAACGTAATTATTACGTGTTTTGGACCTTCAAAACGCAAATAACAACACCGTCTACCCTAATGCTGATTATGAGTTAACCGTAACGTTTTATTTCACAATATACATTTATACAAAGCTGAAGGTTTACCTTCAATACTCGTACGTTCATTTTTGTATAATCATACTATAGCATCAATTAAATGCATTGTAACAAATAACAAAAAGAAACAACAAACCATACCAGAGACGACGAGAAATCCATTGAAATTAAATTACTATTCAAAACCAAAGAACCAGATATTTCTATGACTTAAAGCTTTATGACAAAATAAAGCTAGGTTTCTATTGGACTTTACGTTTTCTGATTTCATTAATTCAATACATTTTAGTATGTTTGGTCTATTCCAATAATATTTATCTACGTACATATGAAGTTCTTACATCTTTATTATACATGGCATTCTAAAATAAATTAAATTCGTCTTCTAAAGTATAACAAAAAGGGCATTTTCGATCTTGGAACGGTGTTTGTTCAGGTTTATGCCATCTATAAGTCTCTATGAGATGAAGCACTTAACTTACAAAAGTCGATTCAATATTTATTGATATTCACATCAAGTAAGATAGATAGCAAGACGAATGGATACAATTGTATCTCAACTTATTCATAAATTGTTTTGTGCCTCGATACATGTTTTAACAAATTGATCAAAAGTTTGTCAACATATTTTAAAATGTACGACACATGAATACTGACGTAGATTCGATGGAAAACTAAAGTGGGTATCTAAAGTTGACTATATCAATGATGATCGCACCAAGTGGTGATCAGCTCATTATCTTGGTTCTTTGAAGCCGGCGACTTAGTGACGGAATTTAGGCCATGAATAAGTATGCCGCAATGTATAAACAGGATCGTATGTTTTAATTATACCACGGTACATTTAGTGTTGGTTTTAAAGTAAAGTTAATTTTATGTTCAAAAATAACACATAGTCTATACTATTTTCTTTCAAATATGGTACAATAGTTTGTTGACATCTTATACGATGTCGCGTTAACAATTGACCCCTGTCACGTAAATTGTAATAACTTCACGCAAGGTCATATAAAGCTGGTCTAATAAACAGCGGAAAGTTGATTATACTAGAAGTGTTGCCAATATCTAATTGGACTTATGTTCTTTGACCTTATAACTATGCATGCATCGTAAACATTCTAGTGGCATTTAAGGGATTCCAGTTGGTAAATTGCAAAATGTATCAAAAAACTCTCTTAAAGTCACATGTTTTGGCTTGACCGACCTAATACATTTATATACGAAACTAGACTTATTCGTCTGAAAGAAAATGAATCGAATAACGCCGGTATATTATCGTTTAAACATAAAAAATATATTAGGCAGGTAAAAAATCAAGTTGTAAGAAAATTTTAATCAACTAGCAAGATTACAGATGGAAAGTCATATATTATGAAAGGTATCAGTAAGTGTTTTCCAAACTTTCTGTCCGAGGACTTCCAAATGTGTTACGTTGCCATGGAAACGGGTGCCAAGTCGAAGTCTGGAAAACTATAAAACGTCATATCTCGCGAATAAGAACAGATATGTTGCTAAAACTTTGTAAATTGTATTTATATGTATGCAGAAATATTTACCAAGCAGTTTTATTTTCCTTACTAATGTATTTACACGAAAACGTGATGCACGTGCATTTTTGATAAAATGAGCATACTTAACTCGTTATCTAAAATAACAAAAATAACTATACATTTTGATAAAATCTAGTTATTACTTCATCATATGAAAATGTAAAAATAAGTATATGTTTTATATCTTTTGAGTAAAAACACTTTGAAAATGACTAAGGTGCGGAAAATGTTCTATTTTGCATTGTATTAGAGATGTTCGTAATTGTAAGAATGTTGTCTTTCGTTTGTAGAGCTAAATACACGATAAAATAATTATTAAAACGTGTCCTCGTGAATTTAAGGGGAATCAGTCAAGGATAGGTTAAGTACAGTAATGCTACTTTCGATTTACAAAATAGACAAAATAAGGTCGCGGAAATATATGACAATAGGAAATAACATAATTCTGATTGCCAATAACGTCTGAAATATCAAATTATGTTATTATAGATACTTATATGAACTTTCTGGTTTAATTACCGCTGCTCGTTTTTACTTTAAAGCAGAAATACGAATCTAAATCAGTAATCTTATCAACTGTAACGTGTTTTTGCGGCGGTCGCTACGTTGTATTGCGTTGTAAGTTGGCAGTAAATTGGCAATAAGTGGCACGCACGTTGCACGCGTATCACACAAACGTGGAAGAACACGTTGACAGAACGCAGGTCGAAGGCAGCGAATGTTCTGCATACACGAAAAGGACGGCGTCGTGTCTGCGTGCTCCGAAAAACGTACGGCGGCTGTACTGACCCCGTACGTATTCCTACGTGTCAACTGTTTCTTGATACTGAACAAACGTTTGTCAGAAGAGCTCCGTATTATGGTACGTGTTTTATGGGCTACACAGTGCAAAATACATATGTGCCTTCTAATAGCCAAACACCTATCGGAACATGAAACCATGCCTAATAACACTGGCAATCATGCTATGTTTGAGATATCTGACACTATCGAAATACATTTAAGTAGCTTAAGGCCTGGTCACTACCCGACCTGCTTGTTTTAGCACGTATGTATTTGAGAGGCTACGGCCATTTTGTTTTCTTCAAAAGTACGGAGCAAGTACGTCGACACAAAACCCGCGTACGGTTTCCCCTGACCTTGCGTACGTTGCGCATGTGGCAAGTCCAACGCACTTACAACGTACTATCCCCGTGCATTTGTCAGATAGTCGTACGTGCACGTACTACTCAAAAACGTTGTCCGTATGTTCTAAATTGACAATAGAAGGCATGCATGTTGCACGTACGTCGACAAACACAAAGACTGAATGCAGATAGGACACAGCGGGAGCATTTTATACCCAAAGATTCCGCGTCGTGTCTGCGGACTCACAAAACGTACGGAGTTGGTACTCGCAACGTACGGATTTCTACGTCCCATCTGCGTTTTTCAACACAAACATCACGTACTTGCTCGTACGTCTAGTTGTGACTACCGCTTTCGTGGATGACATAACAGAAATATTGCACACAGCAGCGGCCTTAACAATGAACGAACTGTTTAATGCAGTTTTATGTGAAAGATGGTCATACACTTTTTATACACTTCCAAATTCTACAAAGAAAGTTGTCTCGATACTTCGGGGATAAGATAGTTATACAATTTCAACATGACCAGGGTATATTAAACAATGTTTTTTTTACATTGTTATGAATAATACACTTTCATTCTCTGTTGCTATAAAGGCATTTCCAGGAATTCCAGAGTCTACTTACAATCAAAGAGTACAGTCATCCAATTTCATTGGGTTCCTATTGTCAATTATTTAAGCCAAACTGAGCTGTAAAATGCTCTCACATCAAGTCTTTCCAAACCCTATGTGGTATTAATCAAGACAGAATACCCTAAAACCAGCCTGAATTAGTTCTAATCACCACCGAGTACACCTATTTCAGGATCTAAGAACATGCATACAGTTCATATCTTATATAGTACTTAATGGTCCATTAAAACCATTCCTATAGGGCTCTAAATACTAGAATACAGCCAATAGTTCGACCCTAATGGTTTCTCAAAACAACCGAATACAGCCGTACCAGGTCTAACGGGTTACCGCCATTGCCAATCACAGCCATATTAGCCCCAAATTGGCACTCATAACCACAAGTATGGTACTATCAGACCATAAAGGGGACTATACATCACTACGTACAGCCATGCCGGGTACAGAGGGGTACTGCGTGTACTTGTGCGCACAACCACTGAGTTCAACAATATTAGATCATACAAGGTACTCATCACTATTGGATGCAGCGAACAATGTGGTTTTGGGAAGTCATGTTCCCAATCCACTTTAATAGATTAGTATATACCTTGATACTAGTATGTGGTTTCATAAAGCTGTGGTTCTCCATTCGTGACTACTAATTTACTGGTCTCTGTTTGGCTGAAGTGCCCTAACGGACGGTATGTTACGCAAACATCACTGACAAATATGGAAATATTATCCAAGGTTTTTAAAAAGGAAATGATGAAATTAGACAGGGAAGATCGCACTCAACTTAACCAGCCGAGTACAGAAAACATAAACAACAGCAAATTTTATTTACACAAAGACACTAAACAATGCCCACATATAACCTAGTGTACAAAGCCAAAGTTCCCATTTGAGAGTTACTAAAAGAGTTGTATAACCTAATTTCAACAAAGTTATGCCAAAATTGGTGACCGCAACTGAACAAATGAGGCGTTGCTGCGACTTGACCTAGTTTTAATACCAAACACAAGAAAAAGAACCCGCGAAATCCAGCGACAAAACAACGCACCCAAACCGTTAGTATTAATATACGTTATTTTATGTAATTATTCTATTTAGGGTATCTTTTTATCTTGAAGGACATAGAGCTTTCGACTTTCAGTATTGCAAAAGAATTCAGGTATTCACCATAAAACTTCTAATATACATGTATTCTAACAGTTAACAATAACAATAATGTCCCACATCGACATTCAAATGAATGTATCTTTGGAAAACACTTCGCGGCTTTATTAGCACAGAAGATCTTCCAAGATATAATGTTTCGCACAACTATTTATGGTTTTTATGTTTACCTAAAAAAAAACTTCTTCTAGTAATATATAATAATATAAATAACAGTCAGAGTACCTGCTGTCACATACATGTAAGAGGGTTGTCCCAGAGTAGCGTATAATTCTTGATTTATTTACTTCGACATAATGATATAGCTAAAAAAATTTGTATATGCATTTCTACAATTATGTCACAAGTATTTGGCAAATTTATTTTACACCAGCATACGTTCTATTCGATAAATGGATGCATTTGTAACCAATGGTAACGGTATACGGCCGAGCACGAAAAAAGGATGTATCACAAAAATGAATTTAAATATTTAATGGCAATAATGCTTAAGTAGTTTTAGCCGCATCGCGCCAAAATATATATAAGAATAATTGGCATGTTTTGGAGAGCTTTTATACAACGATCCATGGTGACGACGTTATATTTGGCGCGTTAATGATGTAATATAGCAACGTTGTTAGCGTTACAATTTAAAAAAAAACACTACCTCAGACGACGTTACGGAGCGACTGCCACTCCCTTAGCATTGTGTTATACCGATTTGTTTGGCACAAAAGGGACGTGGAACGAAGGTTATCAGACGGACCGATCAGCACAAAAACTTACGTCAGATCGCTTCCTACACTATCCGCACAAAATGCCAGCGAAAGCTGTCCATTTTGAAAACATTTAATGAATTTTTAACTGTATGTAAAGAGATATATTTCCAAATAGTTGATGACAATGTCGGCATATAATTTTTTAAGTGTGAAGCCAACGAGTGGAGGTTTTTTGGAAAACTGAGGTAGCGCGACGTCGTTGGCGCGTGTTGACGTTGACTATCTGTCGGCCGTAAAGCGTCACCTGGTACTGGTCAAATGTGTATATTTTGAATGTTTTTGGATGATATATCATGTAACTTGGCTAGTATGTCAAGAAATAATTTCCCTAAACGTGGATAATAATTTGGGCATACAGTACTTGATAGTTTTTAAGATATAACATGATTATTCGGTATTCTGGGACAACCCACGTATGTAACAAAAGATGATGTAGATCTACAACATACTGCATGGTATATGATTGAATAATTTGCGACTACTTATCAGATCTTAATGTACGTTTTGTAGTTTGACATTGAGTGGTCATTTTCACTTCGATTTAGAGTACATGTCAAAGTTTACACGAATAAGGTTTATACGAACATTTAAGTATACAAATACAACGGCAACTTTATATTTAAAAACTTAAAATTTTAAAAAATGGAAGCAGCCATTTAAGAACACCACCTCGGCCAAGATGTTCAAGCATAATAATGTCAGTTGTTTTTTATATTTGAAATCACAAATTGAACTAATAAATACAGTATATCTGCCTACAAAGTATTTAATGGCTTTAAATACCAACTTGAATACAAGATGGTCGGCTAAAACATGCAAAGAAGAGTGAAATATCCATTTTCCCACTATCTTTCATAATTTGACCTTGACGTGACCTTGAACTTGTGGTTGGTTTCAAGTTCATTAACTGTACATTATAGAGTAGATACGAGTTATGATAATACAAACACGTATTTTTACATGTACCATTAGAATGACAACGTTATATTAGAAAACTTAGAATTTTAAATTATGGTTACAGTTACCTAGGAATACCTTCTCAGTCAACATACGCATGCACAATAATATCAGTTTTATTATTTTTTATTGAAAACTGAACTAACCATTTAGGAATATATTCTAACAAACTATTTTATCAGATTTAATGCCAACTTGAATTCAAGACATTTGCTAAAACATGAAAGTTAGAGAGAAAATATCCATGTTCAGCTATTTTTCAAGATTTGTCCCTGAAATGACGTTGACCTTGACCTTTAAGTGGTCAGTACAGCATGTCCAGTTAATGTTCGTCATCAAATGAATAATATCCAGGCGAATACCTGTCAGTTAATACATAAATGAAAATCACATTAGATAATATACTTTTGTAGATCGATGTATTCGTGAATTATAATATATGGCGGCCATCTTGGCCGCCATCTTGGATTAAGCAAAACGCTATATTGTTTCGTGAAAGACACCCGACTATTTTTAATCAGCAGACCTTCCCAATCATTTTGGTATATAGCACCTCTTGTTGCCATTCATAGCAAACCCCTTGAATTTTGAGTCAATTTTCACCAGACCATTAGGTATGTGATACATTGACGAAAATACAAGGTATTTGACGTTACTAGTACCTGATACAGTCACTTGATTGGTATCATTATGATAAAATCAAACTTTGATATAGCGAATATATGTCATTTTACATTTTTTTTTAAGCAAAGCAATTTCATTACCGCCATTCATCAATTCGACTTGAAATTGACCACATCTGCTATATATGTTAACAAGTTATAGCAATTGTAACGTAAACTACACATTATTAACACAAAGTTAAAGCAATCCGATAAATGACCACCTTCCTTTCTAACATCATATAGTTTTAGTGAATTAGTTTGACCAATTTGGAATACCACACATGATATAATGTATGTATTATACGGGTTAATATCATTTACGCACGTGTAACGTAATTGACAATGGATGTGAACGTACGATAAAAAAGGGTTGAACATATGCTATAAATCTATAGCATTGACAGATGTTGCAAGAAAATGAGATTAATTTGCTTACGTTTACTTTTAGTGGGTAGTAATTCAAAATGTTCTCACTTCGACGAATAATTTGTTTTTCGCAGAGACCCAATGTAACCTTCGTTACGATGGCAAAGAGACATGTTTAGAGTTTCTCGGACAGCAGAATATGAAAACCTAACCCTTGTAGATTAAAAATATACCGGTCCCGCTCTGTAATCTTGCTGGTCGATTAAACTTCTTCATTAAGGCCGCTACAGATTTTTTCTTACTAGCCTTTATGGCGTGACTTACGCAGTAACATATATATTTAACGTTATCACAGCGTATAGTGGTGTATAAATACCGGGAAAGGCCGTGATCTAATCAACGGACGGTAAGACTTGTAAGTCAGTTTTCATCATTAGCGCTTTTTACCGTAATGTTAGTCGTAAGAATACTTAATGTATTCGTAAAACATAGTTTGGGATTAAACGTCTACAAAACATGTTTTTATCATCGACATGGAAATTAGTCGCTTTAAGTCTTTATTTGTTATAATGGTATTTTATTTCCTTGTGGTTATCAAGTTTTTTTGTTATTATTCAGAACTTTTTATAGGAGACTTGCAACCACTAATAATAATAATAAAAATAAAAACTTTATTTAAAGAGCCAACACAGTTAGGTTTCCCCAGTCTGCCCTGTGACCCTAAATAATACTGCTACGTGTAGACATAGCTTCATGATGCCTTAACCAATTTGCGACTTCCTCAAGGCTTTGTACAGTAAAAACCACGAAGCATGTGTTAGCTTGGCAAGAATTTCCACCATATCAAGTTTGGCTACATTTGCTGATCCTTTTACTAACACTTTGATATTTGTTTCAATATAACAAACATATTCTGCTAACGAGGTGCGTGGAACGATTTTATTTATTAATATTGAATGTCTCTTCTTAGAATATTCAATTTGGTTAAAGACATAAAACATTAAATTAGCTTTCTCTGTGATGTATAAGTATTTATTATGAAATTCTCCGAGAAAATTAGAAATGCTAAACCTTTAATTACGTGCGCATTGTTTCGATTAATATCCTGTCTAGAATTAATTAATTTAGAAACTATATAGATAAGATAGTGAAAGTGTTTTGTTGAAATATTCGAATAAATTATTATTCATTATGTAAAGGTGAATTATGTTTTATTACTCACAATTGCTTCGCTATATGCGTATCTGTGTCTTGATTTTTCTGTGTTACACAAAAAGTCATAAGGTCAGGATTCTGCAATGTTCATCGCATGGATTTATTTATTCTGAGTTATATTTATAACTTAAGAACATGGAGTCAAGTATAGAAATGATTATATATACTTAGTACATCGTAACGGGAAGGAAAGAAAAAGGCTATCGAACTAACAATCTGAAGTAAAGGAACAGTATGTCCAAACAGTTAGTCAAACATATCCGGAGAACCACTGCCACAAATATTCGGCAATGAAAAGCAGAACGACAAAAACTGACTAATTGGAATAGAAACATGAACTTAAGCATGATGTAGAACTAAATGTAGTGACCGACCTTAAATAATAAACTATAACAATACATTACACTCTGTCAATACAACTGACAAAGAGTGTAGCAAATGTACGATGTAATTAAGCAATTTTCATTAATTTTGAAAAATATTGTGGCAAAGTATTGTATTGTCACCCCTATCTGTATCGTTGATACACGGAAATGTTTTTTTTTTTTTTGGAAAATATGGAGTTTTTGTTTTAATCTTTTTTCCATGATACACTTACCTTTTGGTACTGTGTATCGAGTTAGAATTGTTCAGTGTTAGTCGGAAACGAGGTAGGAAGTATTTCAGAACATGGACATATTTCTTAGTACTTAAGATCTGATCGTACTATTGTAATGCATTGTCAATGGATATTAGCTAAAACACAACCAGTGTGATGAATGAAGCAACAATTCTGTGACATCGTCTTAAACAAACCCTTTTTATGACAGTGCAATTTACAAAGATGCCACTTATTTTTGATGCGTTGACACAACTAAAATCATTATGTGTAACACAGTTTTACAAGACAATTACAACATAGGACTTCTATGCACAATGCCTAGACTGTCTCCAAACAAATGTTACAATCATCTCACTCTATTTAATGTCTGATCAAAGTACAATTGGATAAGGTGAAGCAGCCAATTGATGCTTATCATGATCGGTGCTGTAATACAATAAACCAAACAAAACTGACCGAAACAATATCAATTGAAACGTTATACGTAGGGTTGTGTTTATTCGCTTTGACTTTACATTTTTGACATATCATTATTAATTCCACAGCATAAGGAAAACAAAACTGCATCCTCTAACAACCTATAAAACGACCATTTTAACTCTGTTTTCACCAGACAAATCGTAACCCTAAGTAACAACATGCAAATTCACAATTAACGTCATAGTATACATGTAATATAATAAATGACATGTTAATAAAATTTCTACCAGACCAATTCACTACTGTGGATCGCAAATCACAAACGATACTAGCATCTTTTTGAATTGATACAAGTGGTATCGATAACATAGCATAGCATGAGGTAACACACTGCTACCTCACACAGTTTGGCTGTTCTCGAGCGACAAAATCCTTTGAAATTTTCTTCAAACAGCGATCCACCAATCCTCAACGAAAAATGGAGGTCATTTTCATAGTGGACATTGACTTAGGTATATGGAAAAAGAAACATGTGTATCGTCTTTACGCTTGTAAATTAGTTAGAGAAAAAATCCCCGAAAAATAAAATTATACCATTGTCATTTGGAAGTTATGTCACCACTGTAACTCTTACAACGTCGTCATGGCATCCAAAACAACCACTTTGACGGACCTTGGTGAGAATTGTATATTGTTCAGATATACCCATTCAATTAACTGATCATAGAGGAACTTTATAAGACGGGTGTACATGAATCAACACACTACTGTCTATTAAGCATCGCCTGTAAAACTTCATGACAGTTGTGTCTATGGTAAATTAGCTGCATTGTGTACCTTTTAAACTGCTGTTACTTGAATTTCTGAGTCACAAGGCTTTAAAATAACACTAAGATCGTTATTGAATTTAGTTCCTTGCCAGAACATGTGAGATTTGTAATTTGTGTTTCGATATAGTGGGTTGTGATAACGTCGCTGACATTTTGCGATGGTTATCCATAATAAATATCGCAATTTTTCAGTTAAGTGTTTTTGACTTGTTACATTGCTTTAATCACTGACCTTTGCATTAAAACCTCCTGATATTCGTTTTTATTTCCGACATTGTTTAGCGAGAGTGTTTTATGGATACTAGTAACAGCTTACGATATTCTGATCGACATTTTGCGATGGTTTTCCTAAATGTATATTGCAAATTATTCATAGAGTGGTTTTTGGAACTTGATACATGTCTTACAAGTGCGTGATACATTGCTACGTTCGATCTTATTTATCAAAATCTTTCCTAGATGACAAAATGTAAGTTATACGTTGATTGCATACTGAGGACTGAAGGGAATAGAAAGTGGGTACTTAATATTGACTGACATATCATCTGTGATAAGGCATATAGCACACAAATGGTCTACACTTTAAGACAGATCCAGATATCATATGGCAACACTGTCAATTTACATTTCATGTGGTTCAGCCTGTTTAATAGTCATTTTGACCACAATAATTGAAATGTGATGCGATATGCAAATCAACCGATAGCATTTCCTTATGCCTGCCAGTTGAACTGAATGTTCATTATAGTGTATATACATTCAAATGGCGACATCACATAAACATGGAATTGCATTTCTGGCAATGCTATTTAATTTGAATGACGGATTCGGCGCTTTCATTATCTTCAATCGAATACCTTACGAGGGGGTGTAAAAAAGTTCGTGGACTGTGACTGCGGTTTGTTTAGTTTTTGACCGATTCAGTTAAACTTTCAAATTCTTTAAAACAACATAAATTGAATTGATTTGCAAATTTCCAGCTCATATAACTTTTTCCCGAGTATGTGGCGGTTACTTTGGTATCTTAAATTATGCTCCGCGGCGCACTTTAGAAATACCATTCACTTGACTTCCCACATATACTTATGATTATGTGAATCGTCATTCGATTTGAAATATAAAACCGTCGACAAAAACATTACGACCGTAGCATCATCCTGATTTATAGTTTATAGCGCTGTTGTCACGGATACTGATGTGACGTTTTAAACATGCCGTTTGTGTAGCCTGATTTTGGACGCATTTCATGACGTCGATGCACTTTTTGAGGTGACGTTACACTCGGAATATCGATCTACCGCTGCATTTTGCCCTTTTACTCAATTACGTGTATACCAATATTGATCTCAGATTAAAGCATGTCTTGCGAAAATTAATCGGATTAAATGGTATAAAAGATGTAGCGATGAGAGTTGAATTATGCTGATATCGGTTGGGTTGACTTCTTGTACTGTGTGATAATCGGCGCTGGAACAAGTGAATGTGTCAAATCTTTCATTAACTAACCGAACATTTTTATGAATAAAAGGGTAGTTAGTAAAAACTAAGTATTCTGGTAGTCAATAGAACAGCTCAATCCAGGTTTGTGAGTTTTGAATTCTTTAGACGATCAAAAAGCGGAAGAATTTTTGACGTTGTACATGTATGACGCCGTAACGTCATAAAAATGCGCCGGGTGGGTGTTGGCCATCTTTTAAATCGCTAGAATATTTTGTTGATATTATCATTTAATCAACTTTATTTGTGTTTTCAGTACAGAATTGAATGTAGTCTAAGATGATAAAATAAAAATTCAATCGCACCACGCATATTAAAATGAACGGATCAGTCCACGAACTTTTTGATACCCCCTCGTATGCTTTCAAAAAAGAAAATTGTACAAATAAATAAGTTATCTGTATGAATATATTTTCATAATAATTCCCCAAAGAACACTATAGCAGAGAATCGATTTTATAATTAAATATAAAAACGAATAACACAACAATACATCTTTGATAATCGCACCAAATGTTGACAATTATCTAGGTTCTTGGAAGCACGTAAGTTGGACGGAATTTAGGTTACACGTAAGCTTACATGTACAGTAAAGCTAATTTATGTATTGGACATTCTACGAGCGAAACAAGTTTCATAATTAAAATGATAATAGAAAAGCGTACAGAGACGGTAGCACATCAATTAATCCGCCGAGCGCAGAACACGTCAATAAAACCACATGCCACAATTGAACGACATAAATCCCGACATATATCGGAGGAAACCGAAGAGGGAAGGCAGCACTCAACTTAATAAGCCGTGCACAGAAAACTCTAACCCATGCATAACCTAATGATCAATTGAAAAAAAGATATTGCTTTGAGCTTGAAAAGGTTTAATACGCAAAGGACCAGAACATCTAAAAAATTGTAAATGGTTCAATTATTACTAAAGTGTGATAAGGAAAGTAGGCGATGACATTAAATATGGCGACCAGCATCACCAATCATACAATAAAACGCTCTTTCTGTAGCCAGCAATAGTTCACTGGCTTAAAATACTTTCGGTTGAGTCAGCATGATAAGTACCGATTTTTAAGATAAAGGGCTATTAAAATGCTCCGCTTGATCAGGATTTTAAATATTTTATGTACAGTCTAATAAAACCGTAAGTAGTACGTATGCACTTCTAATTTAAGCCAGCGATTTATCAAGGCACGTGGTTGTAGTTAAAATGATATACATCACGGTGTTAAATGAAAAGCGGGATAACGTTTGACAATCTGGCGGCTGTTTTCTCCGAGATACTATATCCAATTAGACGATCTGACTAGTAAATATAACGGGTTAGTTCCCAGAAGGTGAACAATTCATGCTGAGTTGGTATGGCATAGTGTCTGTTAAGATGCTTTCTTGGTATAAACACCTATTTGGTTGCCCTTTGTATGTGCTAAGTTAAATATTATGGACTTGTTATTTAGATTAACAATATTAACGATTATTTCATGCATATGTTGTACAATGTATAGTGGTTATCACAATTACAGAGGTAGCACTTTGTAATAGGATGAACGTACTATGAACCATGCATTGTATGTTATGTTGGTCTATTGAGTCATTCAACATTATTCAAGTCAAAATAGTGTTCTTGGTTTAACATTACATTGACCACTAATATTTTATGCTATAATTTATGTATGGAACATACACCATTGTAAGTTATATTAATTCCATTGCATCTTCTGTAACATTTACCTTCTTGGCCCGATAGCGTGTTTCTTCTTAGATTTGTTATAAGGTAGTTTTGTAAGAGGAAAACATTTCACTTAGAAATGTAAAACCAATTTAAGGAAATTCAACAGTTTGCAGAGTACAACACTTTGACATAATTCAAAACGCGGGAACAGCCAAGGTCTTGTCGCACAAGTCAGAAATTTATACAATAAACACAGAAAACATGTTTTTCGTAGACAACAACATATTTGTGAATGCAGGCGATGCATTTAAAACATGTATTCGACTGCCAGCGTGTATGTTGCCAGCGGACGAAGTCTGTCAGATTTCTGTCTTCGGTATATTGTTCACTGACATTATAATCTGACCATGTACATATGTCAAGACATTGAAAATTCTTAGTGCTGTGGCTTTCTTAAAAATTCTGGAATATTGTTTTGTCCATAAAACCTTACGTCTAATTCGCTAATATATTCTATTTTATTTTGCATGAATACCTATTGCACCTTAAGAACAAATACTTTTCTTGGTCTAGCTATGAAAACAGTTGAAAATGTCCAATATAAAAATTGAGATTGAGATTATTATGAGTGAATAATTTTCAATTGAGAAAAATAATTTAAAATCTTGCATATCTGTGAATTTCTATAAATTTCTATAAAAAAGATGTGTACTTTCCGATGTGAATGTTTAAAAAAGATAATAGTAATGTGTATAGCGTTTCATAGCAGTTACTGGAGTTAATATCAATACAATTTGCTCTATAAAGGGGATGGTAGGTTGTCACCATTGATCAATGTCAACAAGTTGGTACTATAATATATTATTGTTGCTGTATTGCACATGAATAACGAATGCCCCTGCCATATTGTATATACTGTAATGATTGAAGTTTCCATTAATGGAGTTACATTTGTTAATAATTTTATAATTTAGACAAGCTTGTTTTATTTTGCTTCAAAGTGCACATCAACTGAAAATATCAAACGAAGTAAATACCAGTACAGATGTACTAAGAATGCTTTCATTAAATCAACACACATCTTAACTGAATCATTCATGTTTTTCTGAACGCCAAATATTTTTACGCTACATCCGTAAAGCTTTCAGACAGTTTTAAATGCAGAAACCCTTCAAAGATCCATTTGTGTCGCATACAGTATAATGAAAAGGAAACGTGTTCCCGCGATCACTGTGTAGAATTAAATTTATTTCAAAATTGTATAATTGTATCAGTGTCAATGTGCTGCTACTACTACACTAATGCAAAACACGAGTATATCAGAAATAAATTCAAATTTACAATCTTCTTCTCACAATCAAATGCTAAAAAGTCATTATGTGTACATATCGATGCCAAACTGTCGTTAGGTTAGTTCTTTAACATATTGTGTACACGGATTCAATGTCAATGTTTCCGTTAAATGAGGGGATAAACAAGCTTCAATGGTTGGACCGTAAGTGCAATGTGGGTACAGCTAGCAAGAACGCCGTACTATGTTTAATCTTAATGATAATGTACAAAACGCTAACTTAAAAGAAGAGGAAGGTCGTAGGTACACAAAACTGTATTTTGAGAAGACACGATTACTGTCTGAAAACTGCTCTGTACGTAAGTAAAACCTCCTTGTTCGGCTTCATTTAGGTCGCCGTTCCGATTGTTGTTCCGCAGATCTGTAATGAAATGAAAACAGGTTACTATCTAAACGTTTTGAACAGTCTGATGGATGCTGCACTTCTTAACGGTTGTCTGTGTCTGCCATTAACTTTAACTGCAGCAGTAATAATACAATACCTTCCATCCGGGTACTCTAAGTGAAATGTATGTACAGCTAGCAATGACTCATTACTAGGTTTAATCCTAATAGTAATGTACAAAACGCTTGCTTATAAGTTGAAAAAGGTGGTAGGTACAAAATATTTGTATTTTGAGAAGACAGGATTACTGTCTGAAAACTGCTCTGTATGTATGTAAAACATACTGGATCAGCTACATTTAGGTCGCAATAACATGTTCCGAATGTCATTAAATTATTCTATTAAGAGTTTTCCTGTGGTACAGATTTCAAATCTGTAAGTATGTGCCTTATGCGTTGTATACATAATGCAACTACTCTGTACATACACATGGAATGATGAGTTAGATAAAAGTATTTAATCCATTCGTTAAGGTGACCTTTCGATGATATACTCTCAAAATATCACCAAAATTGTCAATATATACATCACGATTTATACTCTGTTCAGGGTCACTCGAGCCCACTGGGTTCAATTCAGCAATGAAGAGATATACACATCATTAAGTTGCTAAATGTGAATCGCCATTAAATAAAGATTACATCGTAAGAGTTTATTTAAACTAGCCATATGTTTCGAAACTTGTCTTATTAACTGTGCAATGTATGTTTATCCAAGAGCAAAAGAGGGGTCTTGGGTTACCTGCAATTCATTCGAAAAGCATCATTTACCTAAACTTACCTTGATTGAAGCATGCATTAAAAACGCCAATATGGAGTACATGTAATAGGTTTAATTGAAATATTTTGTTGAGGAATATTATACCAGTCGTACGACTTTGGTCACATTTATTGATTATTACTCAAACAAAATTTAAATCAGTGTATATACAAAACAACCAACCCTACTAATGTTGCGTACTAAATCGGTTAAGTGTACTTATATTGGTATAGTTGCCATGTGATACAAAGTATGGTAAATTGCAAGTCTGCGTTTCGGTCATAAAGAGTTTAGGAATGTAAATGCTCTATCATGGTAAAAGCGGTATACTAAATACATAAGAGCATTTTATGAAGTGTCATTTTGAGTCGATACATAAAATTTTATTTCTACGGTTATTTCCCAAGTGACTCATATACTATCAGAGTAAACTGAGTATGCTACAAAATGGGAATCATAAGACAACAGTCTGTAAATGGTGTTTTAAATATATGTTAAATAAAGGCATTACATATCTACCATTTTCTAACTGTAATATGCATATCTACAATTTTTTAACTGTAATAAAGAAGAAGGGTTGTATTGCAACAGACTAACAGGCATCTGGCGGATTTTTTTTATTCCTTGAAAGGTACTGATGCGTTTTGACGTATATTTAGGAGATAAAATTTCAAGTTAAACTTAAAAAAAAATATATTACTTTTTCTCGAAATGATGTGTAGGCCCGGGCCTAATGGCCTAGCGGCAGCTACACTACTGGTAGTAATAGTATATCAGAGATGTCGAAAAAAGCATCCACATTTTCACGATATATAAATTACTCAATTGAGTCATTCGGTGGATGCAAGTATTGTTTCGTGAACTTAATGTACAGTACAAATGTACTAAGCTGCCAGCTAAACGTCAACTTCACTTACAACAAGCATTATAATATAAATATCAGAGAAGAAGATTGAACTCACCGAGAAACTAAGTTGTTCAATAAAAGTTGACAGTTTGAAGAATGGTCCCCTTCATGTTCTTATAAATATTCACAGAAACATTTCAGAAGATCTTAAACAAAATTAATGCGTTTTTGTAATAAATACAACATAGTGCTTCTCTTACTACTTTGTCAACCGAAAACATAAAAGTGAATTAAAGATACTGGTAGAATATTGTTACATGTTTCATTAGTACATGTCAACTCCAGAAAGTCATTAGATACATGTACTAACTGAAAGAAATCGGTAACCTATTCCTTTCATAACTACTATGCCAACGCGAGAAAGTCTTTTGAATGAGGTAAAGGAATTTGGCGCTTGTCAGAATTTATTACGAGTGAAGACTCGCAAACGAACATTTGGCCGAAGTTGAACATCTGATAGTACCATGGTCTGGTTATTGTCATGGTGACACTATATCATTAAAATGAATTTATTCACCGGTGTGTATTAATGTGTCAAGAAAAGTAATATATAAACCCGTATTTTGTTGTGGTATTTGGTGTTGATTGAGTTTTGAATAAAAACTTTCGCGAGACATTTTATTGGACTGCTATTGGACGAATTATATACCTATTACTATAGACCTCGTAATATTTTGTTTTGGTGCTGCTTTGTTTGTGCGCTACAATATTTATTATTTGAATTTTGATTAATTGTCAAAGGCAAATATTTTCAATTTAGGTCAATGAATATTCAAAATATTAGTACATTCTATACGTAATTCTGACTGTCTTAGATCGTATTCAATCAATACGATGGTGATTCTACTGTAAGGTGTTAGGTGTTGATAAATACACAGTACAATTTATTCTTACATTTAGATTGCGTTAACGTACGAATATTATAGACTTAGCAACGCATTGTGTTAGTAAAGCAATGTAATTTCACTCCTTTAATAGACACGTTGAACGTTACAGACACAGATTACCACGCATCTTTTTTGTGCCACATGTGCCAATTTTCCAACATAAGCTTATTCAATGTACATCAATGTCAGTGCTGAAATGTAATTCAAATTAAATATCGTATATTCTGTATGGTATAACGGACGCACTAGTACGATTTCATTTTAAAATAATGTTAAATGATTTTGTTAATATATTTGAAAATAGTCTAGGGTTTCTGTCTGATTAAATACTGTGTTTCTTCGAAATACAAGGCCAGTTAAGTCACACCAGTGTAGTTAATATTTCAAAATAACGTTTATGGTAAAGCACCGAACTCAAAGTACTCAGTGCGACAATTATATATTTGAGGATATGGGTGTTCGTGCGTTTATGCACTTTTTAACTGTGTGCTTATTAAACTATTATTACAGTCTAAAAGTAATGGTGATTGTCCAAGATCTGATAACAAATACGATGGTGATTATACGGTAAGATTTTTCGCTATGAAAAACTACTTGAACGTGTTCAAACGTGTATTCTTACATTGCATGAAGATTTCGATAATTGTACGAATATTATGGTACTAACAAAATATTGTTGCAATAATACAATCTCAGTTCCACTCCCTTAACCTATATATCGAAGGCTGCACACAAAGATAACCGCACATTAAGTTGAGTGAAATTGACAGTGACAAGGTTATTATCGACTAAAAAACTTCGTTTGGTGTTTGTTATCGGACTTAAGTTGGTCGCTCGTAAGACAATAGTAAAGGCCCCGTCATTTCAGTAGTACGAAATATTGACATAAATTGGAGATAATTGACTTAACAAGTCGTCGGAATTCTAAGAAATTAGATTTGAACATTTGAGATCCTGTAATTTTGCCTTGCAGTAGTAAATGATTAAAGTCACGACATAGGTACGGGGCAATAAGGAAATCGTGGAATGGATGTACTTTGGAACAACAATAACGTCCTTGATAAATACAATCGCTTTCACAAAATTCGTAATCACCATTTTAAATCAAAGCACTGAATGCACTGGATTGGTTTGGTCCTGAAAACCAGCAGACATTCCACTGTGCAGATAAGTTTTATGCATCTTAAAATATAGTGAAAAGTTTCAGTATGCTACCTCCAGTGGTTTTGTGTCACGAAAGTTTAAATTTTGAAACGTCCAGTCCTTTTAGTCACGATTTAAGAACGAAACAATATAATGGAGCAGCAAAGTTCCATTTTTAGCAATCAACCGACCACAAAATATGCACATTTCGTGTTATATACCAAAATAATCGGGAGGGTCTGAAGTTTTTCAGACTGCCGGCATACATTGCAAATTTTTGGTGCGGGCCCTGAAATCCAAGATGGCGTCCAAGATGGCCGCCATCAAATTCAATAAGATGTCATTTTAGTGTAATGGCTCTAGATTTTTTTTGGTTCTAGGCTTTGTCATCATAGTTCACAGAAATATCAATCATGATCAAGACTAAATGATTAGTTTTCGTAATATTCCAAGGTCATTTTCAATGTCAAATTCAAGGTCAAATGGGAAAAATTGCCAAAAAATGGCACATTGACTAGAGATCTTCTCCTATTGTTCACTTATATTATCTACAAAAAGCCATTTTTGCATGCATTTATGTTTGACATTGTATAACTATAGTCTTGAGTGTTTTGATAATATTTATGTTTGGTATACATGGAGAAATAGCATATTTTGTACACCTATATCGCAGCATCAGCTCTACAAAACAATTCAGTAAAACATCCAATTCAATGTTGAGTAATGACTCCAGATTTGTTTTGGTATGTTTCTATATAATCAACATTAACATAAATATCAACCATAATCTAAACAAAAGGCGAGCATGCTTTTCCTAATAGTTCAAGGTCATTTTAATGTCATTTTCAAGGTGAAATGGCAAAAATTGCCAAAAAATGACATATTGACTGGATATCTTCTCCTATTGTTCATTTATATTATCTTCAAGTAGCTATTTGTGCATGTATTTATATTTGACATTGTATAACTATTATATTTTGGGTTTTCAATAACATTTATGCTTTATTACCAGGGAGAAATAACATAATGTGTGTATACCTTTATCGCAGCAACAGGTCTACAAAAAATGCAGTAAAAATCCAATTTGATTTTGAGTAATGTCTCTAGATTACTTTTGTTTACAGTCTTGATAATCAATATAAACACAAATATCAATCATGATTTGCACAAAAGGCTTTGATGATTTTCCTAATATTTCAAGGTCATTTTCAAGGCCAAGGTCAAGGTCAAATGGCAAAAATCTCTGAAAATGCCATGTTGACTGGATAAAATGTTCTATTGTTTACAATAATATCAGCAAATATACGTTTTGGAAATAATGTTTGTTTAATATAATATAATTATCAAATTTAATGTTTTCAATAGCATTTATATTTGGTAATCATGGTAAAATAGGATGTTTTGTTCACCTGTATCTCCGCCTCAGCTTTGCGTTCAATTCACTAAATTGTTATTGCATTTTGGAACAATGGCTCATGATATTCTGTATTGGTTAAAGGCTGTATCATCAATGTTGACAGAAATATCAATCATGTTCTAGGTAAGGAGACAAGATAGATGTCATGATGTACCAAGGTCAAGTTCAAGGTCAAATCTAAAAAAATAGCGAAATTGATCATTCAAGCTCACGCATATTTCCCGTTTTCCCATATAGCAGCCCAAAACCTGACAAAATACCGCTTACATGTCCATGTTTGATAAATGCAATTGAAAGTTTCACTTATGTATCATATCAATACTGCTAAGTTATTCTTGGTAACAAAGGGTGTTTCTGTTGGTTGGAAAATATTTCAAATGTACCTAATTATGTTCTAATAGCCCCGAAATGAGCTCTATATATCATCAAATGTTCAATGTAGGTGATTTTTTTTTGCCTCGTACATAGTTTTTGTCAATAATATATTGTGATTAAGTCCGTGTAAACCTGATGGATAAAATTATGTGTCCAAAGCAATGCGTTTTAGCTCATGTAGAGTTTCTGGAGGTTTGAGTTAACTGACGATCAAGTTGAATTTAAAGCTTTATAAGGGAATCATATTGAAACGCATCGACACCATCTACACAAATGGCAGTGGCGAACAAGTAACCACTGAACTGTTTTACACAGCTTCATTCTATGTATGAAAGTACATGTACTGTATACAGTGTAGCCAGGTACATGTATTCATAAGTGAATTAAAATATCCAGAAGTATTAGGCACATCACAGTGACAGAAATGGCCAGTCGAGAATGTTTGTAACAAACATAGTTACTAGTAACCCAAAATGGCAAGGTTGTGATATGTATCTCATACAGTCACAACTTGTTGAGCTTTGCTGTGTTAGGTACTTAAGAGAGCCATGAATGGTTTTCCCTCATTGGGAACCCCGAAAGAGGCAACCATGCATGTTCCAGGCAGAATTTTGTACCAAACAGGGTCAGAAATGGCTAGACTAAGTGTATGCAGTGTTAGTACCTCTACTGAGCCAGGAATTATTATTCCTGCCAAAGTTGGTTCCAAACAAGCCAGTAATTAATTTCCCCGATCTTGTTAGGTACCCTTTAACCACCCGAAATGGTGGTTCGTGGCCATGTTAGATACTCAGCAGAGCCGATATTGTCATTCTTGTGCTGTATTATGTACAAACCTAGGTAACAAAGTGTTTTTCTGACACTGATATGTTTCCTACACAGCCAGAAATTTCTGATGTGGGCCGTGTTAAGTACCACATAGTGCAGGAATATATTTCATAGACAAGTGGTATGAACCCAAAAGAGCCAATAACGGTTGTTTCATACAGTATAACGTAACCCTTAGAGCCAATTAATTCTTACTGGCAGTGATAGGTACCTCAAAGAGCCAACAATCACGATTCTAGACCATGTTAAGAGATCCAAAGAGTAAAAAATGTTTATTCCAGACAGTATAATAAGGTAACCCTAACAGTCAATAATTGTTGTGTAAGTACCACAAAGAGCCAACTATGTTAGTTCTAGACAGTGTTAGGTGCCCCTAAGACCAAATAACGATGTTCCAGACAGAGTCATGTACCCATAAGATCCAAAATTTGTCATTCAAAACAACGTTGGTTACCCCATTGAGCCAATTACGGTTGGTCCAGACAGTGTTGGCAACCCCAAAGAGCTAATTATACTAAGTAGTTGTCGTAGAAGTAAGTATTAGTAACAAACCAGCCAATGAGTATTGTTATAATGTTATACTTATGCAGCATTAGGTACCAACATTAAGTCAGTAATGTGTTTTTCAGGCAGTGTTAGGGATTCTATCCAGCCAAGATTGGATGATATATGCTGTGTTAAGCATAAAACATAGTACAATGAATAGTAATTCCACACAGGGTTATGTACAACAATGAGTCAAGTATGGTTATTTCAGAAGGTATGGAGTGACCATAAGAGCCCAAAAATGCTGTTATAAGCAGTATTTGATAACTTAACGAGACCAGGATCTCTAAAGATTTTTCCAGATTGGGTAATGTTGTTCATGAACGTAAAAGGTTACCATATCAGCTTATAGTTATTTAAGACAGTTTTAGGTACCCTAAAGAGTCAACAATAGTGGTTCCATACAGCGTCAGGTTCCCCTAAGATTTAATTCCGATTGTTCTAGACAGTGTAATGTACCCGAAACATTCACTACTATGTACATATTGTTTCTCCATAGTAACATTGCGCATACTTACTCTAAGAACACCAAATAAAATACCGCTTTTGCCAGATGGTAGAAAATTAGGACTTGTCTAATCTGACATCATTAAGTGGCGTCGCATTCCCGTTAAATACTGTCTGAACCACCTTTAATGCGATTGTGCCATTTGAAAAATTGAGCTCTCGATACAGGATGCTTGGTCTGAGATATACCCAGTATTTTAAGCGTCTGTTTTAGTGTCCTCCTGAGATTAACACTAAACCTCACAATGATGTCATTTACAGCGTATTCCGGTGACGTCATATTTTCACTGGTGTCGCACAGCAACGTTTACTTGTTTAATGCCAAACATCAACAACACTTACCTCTAGGAAGTATTGGAAGTATAGGAAGTAAAATTAAAGTCATATGTGAGGTACAAGCAGTTGAATTACGTCAAAAAAAAAATAAAAAATTCACTGCCCCGCCTAGCTGATTATTGAATTCTGACAACTGATTAGAAACTTTTCTAACTTTCTATTAGCATTTTTTTCTGATTCACTAGGCACAGGTTTAAAGTTTTTCTTTGGCAAATTTGATGAACATACATGCGTAAATAAAATAGTTATGATAAAAGTCTACGTAATTCTGGGACACCCCTCGTATATTCCTTTCTATTTTGAAAATGACCATTATAATTATAGCCAATATATTAGCTATTTACCTTGCTAATGATTGTTAGTATGAACTTTTATGTCAATATCAATAAGAATGTCTAAAACCTACATAGATTCTAGATATGTATGTATAAAATGGGGCACAATGTATAGAATGAGGGTACAATATAATTTGCATGTACTATATAACAAAGACTATTTTACACAAAATTACTCAGTCAATACGACTACAGGTATTACTGGAGTTTGCTGTTTGACCTTGGATTTCGCCCTGGAAATAACCTTGAAAAATTACAAACATCATTTTGTTGTATTAACTAGATCATGATTGGTTTAATTGTGCTCATTTATTTTAAAAACTTAAACCTAAAATAAATACTCAAAATTGATTTGTATTTCCACCGAAGGGTATGTAGAACTCAGGCTGTGAAGTATATGTATATATATATATATCATATCATATTATATCTTACATAGATATATATTATCCATGCCAAACATGTACAAATGAGACATATAATCTGTTAATTATATTGTGTAAAACATACATTCATGCAAAAAAAACTATTTGCAGATACTATTTTTGAACATTTGAAGAATTTATCTGGCTAATATGACTTTTATGGGCGATTTTTGCCATTTAACCTTGAAAATGACCTTAAAATGACCTTAAACTATTAGGAAAAGCATGCAGGCCTTTTGTTTAGATCATGATTGATGAAAACAAGCTATTTGCAGATCCTATTTTTGAACATTTGAAGAATTTATCTGACTAATATGACCTTTTTGGGTGATTTTTGCCATTTGACCTTGAAAATTACCTTGAAATGACCTTGAACTACTAGGAAAAGCATGCACGTCTTTTGTTTAGATCATGATTGATATTTATGTTAATGTTGATTATATAGAATCATACCAAAACAAATCTAGAGTCATTAATCAACATTGAATTGGATGTTTTACTGAATTGTTTTGTAGAGCTGATGCTGCGATATAGGTGTACAAAATATACTATTTTTCCATGACTACCAAACATAAATATTATTAAAAACACTCAATACAATAGTTATACAATGTGAAACATAAATGCATGCAAAAATGGCTTTTTGTAGATAATATAAGTGAACAATAGGAGATGATCTCCAGTCAATATGCCACTTTTTGGCAATTTTTCCCATTTGACCTTGAATTTGACATTGAAAATGACCTTGGAATATTACGAAAACTATCTGATCATTTAGTCTTGATCATGATTGATATTTCTGTGAACTATGATGACAAAGCCTAGAACCAAAAAAAATCTAGAGCCATTACACTTAGATGACATCTTATTGAATTTGATGGCGGCCATCTTGGACGCCATCTTGGATTTTAGGGCCCGCACCAAAAATTTGCAATTTATGCCGGCAGTCTGAAAAACTTCATACCCTCACAAACATTTTGGTATATAACACGAAATGTGCACTTTTTTGGTCGGGTTACTTCTTAACTAAGCCACTTTTCAGGACTATGCTGCTCCATTAATAAGGAATTTGTGGCATGGATGTACTTCGGAACAACAATAACGTCCTTGATAATAACACTAGTTTGCACGCACTGACAAAGGGATTTAAACATATAATATACGAAGCTATCGCTAGCGATTGGCAGAACGGTTGTAACATGGATTATGCACATCGTCTTCATTAGTCACACATTTGTCCTACGTGTTATGCTATTAGGGTCAACAAATGCACAGGCGAACGGACGGACGTGAACCATTCCCTTCAACCGTTGCGTGATATTAACTGTTCCTGAAACGTTATACGTCTGGTTTTAAAATATTAAATTGAACCGTACACATATTGTTCATGCCACCGCAGATCTGCGCGCATTTATCCAATAGTATGGCAATGGGGGCTTGGGATTTTACCAGGGGTTGAAAACAATATCAAACATTTCCGAGACTCTCCTTGGTCGGGATGTTGTTTAAATTGAATGGTGCTTCAATTAAACCTTATGTTACAAAGTGTACTGTATAATGATACAATATCAGGTTTATCTAATGTTGCAATATCGTATTAAAACATCTGTTGCTAGTTTTCAGTAAACGACACGAGTAGGGATATAAACAGCTTAACTGTGTTAAATCTTTACTTGTCCGGATTCCTTAGAGATATGAGAGAAAACATGATTATGATTTTTGTTGGAGAATTTATATTTAACGCTTTCCTGGGAATATCAAATCAAATTGGAAGTTCTATGCTTTAAGCTACTTACACTTGTATAGAACAAAAGTAACGAAAGCATTTTGTTAAGAGAAAACATTTGTAACTAGATACTTAAAAAAACCTAATATTTGTACTAGCGTACGTTGCAAATCGTTAACCAAAGTATGAGAACGTTTGGGTCCTTTACGATTACATTTTTTCGGTTAGAGGTCATTAAAAGTCAATCAAGACTCTTTACAACACTACGCGTTAGTTATGGCTGTTAACTGCTAACGAAAAGATACTACTTGTTCATAAATTTCTGCAACATTGCATTCAAACATCCCTCGAGCATTTCGATATTTTGTTTTTCTAGATCATCGTGTTATTAGGGACAGGCCTACTTGTCAAATTCACATTTTGTGTGACGTTGCATGCTGAAGTGGTTTAACTTTTTTCTTATTTAATTTAAAAGGCAAAAACAATTGAAACGCGGCACGATACACTTCACAGCCCCATCACTGTAATCATGCTTGTGGTGATGTTATTTGTACAAAAAATACACTTGGAAACTGGTTCTCCAGAAACGCATTGGAATTGGTACATTATTCCCCATTTGCGTCTAATATACCAGATATTCAATGCGGTAATATATTTATATATATTATTATATGTATATCAACTAGCCAATATTAGCATTGCCTTATGTTGTGCCGTTATGTTACTGTTTTTTTTGTACACGGCTTGTTCAGTTGAGTGCTGACTTGTCTGTACGATTTCGTCATTTCGATTTGTAGAAAATAGACTTGACTACGTCTTGGAACATAGAATTATGACCACGTCTATATGTCAATTATCTCGGATAAACTCCGTATTATGTTGTTTGCCTGCCATTCAGGTGACCGGAAAATATCTCGTATATAAGATTGCATAACGCCAAGAGTTGATCATATGTGTTTGGCAATATCTAATAAACATAGCCTAATTGGATAAAGTCCAACAGTATGATCAAGTACCAGAAAATAACTCACAAACATCAACTCATACAACGACAAATATTTGAATCTATGACAATAAAAACGTTGATGCTTTTGAATCGACCATACGCCAATGTAGAGACCACTCCGTTCATTTGCTGAGTGCTTCTATCGAATGTAACCCTGGTAAACAATTGTATTACACAGACATAAATAAAAACATTTTTCCAAGTTTGAAGCTCATGGTTAATGACGCACTAACAATGAACCATTTTCAGATTGCTATTTATATTTATCCTGTCACTTCCGTCAAAATCGGCCCGATAATGGAGTGCCGGATTACAATTGTAATATCCCGTCAAGTAATTATGTGACATCAGTGAACGAACGTGACGTCACGCACAAATAATGAAAATGCAACTAAATATTCCCGACTTGTGTTAAACTTAAAGCAGATGTAGTGACCGGATAAATAGAATGATAGGTTAGTGCCGTGGAGTAAGTAAATGTTTATCTGGCCCGGCTGCGGAAATTATCGGATACGGCTCACCCGATATTGTCCTCCGTCTTGCCAGATAAACTTACTCATCCACGGCACTAACCTATTTATCTCTATATACGTACATTGTAGTTTTATGTGACTCTTAGTGATTTATTTCTTTACTTTCACTTTGGCAAAGTCATGATAAATTTGCTCATATACAACTGTACTTATTTATGTATTTTATTTTAACTAAGCACAACAGTCTTCAATTTAACATAATTAGTGTGGTGAATTGAGCGACAGTTCCGTGCCATCGGCTTAAACAAACCTCTCTTATGACAGAGCAATTTACCAAGATGCCACTTATTTGTGATATGTTGACACTGTTTATAGCGTTCAGTGTAACATAGTTTAACAAGTCATTTACAACATGGGAATCCTTTATGCACACTTTGTAGACTGTCTCGAGACATTGTTACCCACAGTTGATCATATCATCCGTCTGATAAAAAGACAATTTAATAAGATGAAGAAGTCAATTGATTTGTGTTGTACTACAATGAACAAAACAGAATCGCTGACAGATAACGCTATAACTAGAACCGTTATACATGTACATGTGTGCATGTTTCTGTTAAGACATCTGTGACTTCCTAGAAAGCCATTATCAAATTCACGGCATAACGAAAGCAAACTGTTTCCTCTAAAAACCTTTAATACGAACATATTGTTTCCTATTTCACCTAAAATTCGTTACCTAATGTTAAACCGTATATCAATAATAACAAAGTTTAACGTAACGGCTCAGAAAAATACACACAGTAGCAAGAATCGGGAAACGTTGATTGACGCCATGTTTACAGAAATTTTACCAAACCAAGTTTAATTAGTGAAGTAATCGTGTTACGTGTACATGCAAGACTACCATATTCTGAAAAGGATACCTGACTCTATTAAATGTAAATTGTACATTTAAATGAGTGTTCCGAATATAAATATAATTTCATAAGAATTCCCCATAGGAGCACTATAGTCGAGATGCAATTCTATCATGAAACATATAAAGGAGTCACGTAACACTATATCATTGATGATCGCACCAAGTGGTGATTAGATCATTATCTTGGTTCTTTAAAATCGGCGACTTAGTGATGGAATTTTTGTCATGAATAAGTAAGCCGTGGTAAATAAACAGGGGCGTATGGTATAATTATACCACGCTACATCTAGTGTATGTCCAACCAGAACACATAGCGTATTCTATTTTCCTTTCGGTTATGGTTTCATACTTTGTCAAATGTCCACATCTTATACAATGTCACGTACACAATTGACGCCTGTCACGAATTCGTGCGTAAACTGTCATTACTTCACACAAGGTCATATAAAGTACATGCACAAAATCTGGTCTAATTAACAGAGGGATGTTGATTATACTAGAAGTGTTTCCTATATCAGCTTGGTCTTATGTTTGTTGACCTAATAACTATGCATCATGAAAAACTTAGTGGCATTAAAGAAATTCGACTCCAGTTGATAAATTGCAATCGCACTTTTGGCTTGGCCGACCTAATACGTTTACGTATATACGAATCTGGACTTATTCGTCTATAAGAAAAATAATCGCATAAAGTCGGTATATTACCTTTTAAACACCTAAAATCTATTGCGTGACTAACGCAGTAAAATATAAATTCAACGTTTTTACAGCGTATATGGTGTTTATATACCGGGAAAAGCTATGGCCTGATTTACGGGTGGTAAAACATGTAAGGAAGTTTTCATCAATAGCTAGTCACTTTAAGTCTTTATTTGTTTAGACCTTAATGCAATGAAGCTCATGTTTTCAATTATTGTGGCATAGAAACCAATTCCCATCTTCATAGGCCTGTGATGCATCTTTCATAATTCTGATATTGGGTATTTGCATTTTAAGTGATTGTACCTCAATTGTGTAGTAAAAAAGATAATGTTACCACTGTTAATAAAGATGATAATTCAACTTTTTGCATTATTATAATGGGATTAGGAGGCTGTAGCACTAATACCAAACTAGCTATGGTATTGATTAATTTAAAACACATATCACTCTTTGCTGTTTAATTGCCAATGGTGGCAGCAGTCGAAATGTCACGAGGTATTATATCATTTTATTGCATAGCGACGTCGACATATTTTAGTAGTAGATTGTGTTTTTGTGAAGGTTTGCATGTATTGCAATATCGGATGAGTGTTTGATTTCAATATTATTAATACCATAACGCTTACTGTCATCATGCATAGTTGCTTATTTCCAGAAAAGCGATGTAGACAGTTCCTGTGAGACATTTACCGACAATTTTAGTATACAATATTGATCATTATTATTAATTATGTATATGTTGTATCGTTGATTAGTGTATATTAGTGCCATTAACTGATTACCACGATATTTGCTAAAGCTTAGAAATGTACGTTCCGATTATCTGTTAATATATGCTTATTTGAATGTATAACAGCTACATGTATACGAATTGATGGCTGTGGAAACATTACGTATGTATATGTGGAATATTGTTTGACATCAAAACACAATCAGTAGTTTTCTATATACTCATAGAAGAGATCAATGTTTGAATGAAATACCGTTAATACACAGCTTCTACAAATAGTGTATATCGTTACGGGAAAAACGTCGAGCATGAGGTACTATGTCTTTCTGTGTGGCCCAATGCAGATCATAACAATTGTTAGAATAGCAATACTGATGAAGTACACAAACCTTTATGTTGAATCTACTGTATATTTTCTTGGCAGAGAAAAACAGTATTGAGTTGAATTATTTATACAAATGATACAACTTCTAAAACTATAGAATAAAGTTAAATACATTTTTGTACTCTCTGGTAAGTGCAATTGCCATAATTAAAGAATGCTGTATGATCAAATAGCCACACTTTGAAGTACATGTTGTATTAATAAGTGTGAACACATTGCCATGTCGTTTTCAGTTACATAACCATATAAAGAATTTAGTCTGTGATATAAGTTAGGCTTTGAAACATTAGAAGGGTAGACATATAGGTAGAATCAATAAGCAAGTCTAATAAATGAAACACTGATATTCCGATAAGGGCACTAGACGCAGTCGAACATAAATTGTGAATATCTCTCACCAGCATATGTAATTAAACAACTACACACATACTACATATTGGTACTTTATAACCGCACATTGTTCTAAGGTTGCAAGTCTGCTTTTCGGTGTAATAACTAGAACGATAAGTCATAGTCACATCTGATCCAAATTTCAATTGATATTTCTACACTTTGCCTGTCGATTACTTTATGAATCACAGCAATTGCAATATAACAGAACATTACAAGTATTCAACAATATGATGGTATTTTATTTCCATGGGGTTTTCATGGGGGTTTGTCATTATTCAGAACAATTTATAGGAGACAAGTAACTAATAATAATACTAAGAAAAACTTTATTTAAAGAGACAACACAGTAAGGTATCCCCAGTCTTCCCTGTGAACCTAACTAATACTGCTATGTATAAACATTGTTTCATGATGCCTTAATCAATCTTCTACTTCCTTAATCCTTTGTTTACTATAAACCAGGAAGCATGTGTTAAATTCGCAAGAATTTCCCCGAACCATATCAAATTTGGCTACACTTGCTCATCCTTTCTAGCACTGTCAATATGTGTTTCAATATAACAAACATATTCGGCTAAGGAGGTGTATGGAACGAAATTGTGTTGTTAAAATTGAATGTTCCTTCTTAGAATATTGGTTAAAGACATAAAACATTTAATTAGTTGTCTCTGTGATGTGTACGTATATATTATGAAATTCTCTTAGATAATTAGAAATACTAAACCTTTAATTACGTTGCTTCTCCAGTCGTGAATTAATTATTATTTCGTCTAGAATCTATAAATAGGTTAAGTGAAATTATTTTTTGAAATATTAGAATAAATTATTGTAGTATAAGATCTGTATAAATATAGTCTAAACATGGTATTGTTTAAACCACACTACAAATATATTTATGTATGCCATTTCTGTAAACTCCAAAAAATTATTGAATATATACTAGTAATAATAAAGCACACTTCAAATATATTTATGTATGACACTTCTGTAAACTTCAATAAGTTATTGTATGTATACTAGTAATGATAAAGCTGTAAATCAGTTACTGTTCGCAAATATATTAAAGTACATAGCATATAGTCAATACACGTAGTATAAGATCTGTATAAATATCGTTTAAACCACACTACAAATATTTTTATGGTGTGGTACTATTGTTGTATTGCTATCACATATTTCCAGCATATAGTCAATGTATAATGCAGTCATGGTGTGGTACTATTGTTGTTTTGATATCACACATTTCCAGCATATAGTCAATGTATAATACAGTCATAGTTTGTCGTTTGTGTATTGTTATAATATGTTTCCAGCATATAGCCAATGTATAATGCAGTCATGGTGTGGTACTATTGTTGTATTGTTCATCAAATTTTTCTATCGTTTATTCAACATGTAATACAGTCACAGTTTGTTACTATTGTTGTATTGTCTTTTTTGTTATCAAATATTTGCAGCATATAGTCAATACAGTCATAGTTTGTACTATTGTCGTTTTTGTTATCAAATATTTTTAGCATGTAGTCAAGGTATAATACAGTAATAGCTTGGTACTATTGTTGTACATGTATTGTTATCAAATGTGTCCAGGATATAGTCAATGTATAATACAGTCAAAGTTTGTACTATTGTCTTTTTTGACATAGTTTGTACTATTGTCTTTTTTTGTTATCAAATATTTTCAGCATATAGTCAATGCATAATGCAGTCATAGTTAAGTACTATTGTTTGTATTATTATCACATGTTTCCTGCATATACTAGTAGTCAATATATAATACAGTCATGGTGTGGTACTATTGTTGTTTTGTTATCACATGTTTCCAGCATATAGTCAATGTATATTACAATCATGGTGTCGTACTATTGTTGTTTTGTCATCATATATTTTCGGCATATAGTCAATGTATAATATAGCAATAGCTTGGTACTATTGTTGTATTGTTATCACATGTTTCCAGCATATAGGCAATGTATAATACAGTCATAGTTTGGTACGATTGTTTGTATTATTATCATATTTTTCAAGCATATAGTCAATGTATAATACAGTCATGGTGTGGTACTATATTTGTTTTGTTAACACATGTTTCCAGCATATAGTCAATGTATATTACAATCTTAGTGTCGTACTATTGTTGTTTTGTCATCATATATTTCCGGCATATAGTCAATGTATAATACAGTCATAGTTTGTCGTTTGTGTATTGTTACAATATGTTTCCAGCATATAGCCAATGTATAATGCAGTCATGGTGTGGTATTATTGTTGTTTTATTATCACATGTTTCCAGCATATAGTCAATGTATATTACAATCATTGTGTCGTACTAGTGTTGTTTTGTCATCACATATTTTCAGCATATTGCAATCATGGTGTTGTACTATTGTTGTTTTTGTCATCACATATTTCCAGCATAATAATATAGTCAACGTATAATACAGTCATGGTGTGGTACTATTGTTGTTTTGTCGTCACATGTTTCCAGCATATAGTCAATGTATATTACAATCATGGTGTCGTACTATTATTGTTATGTCATCACATATTTTCAGCATATCGTCAATGTATAATACAGTCATAGTTTGGTATTATGGTTTGTATTATTTTCACATGTTTCCAGCATATAGTCAATGTATAATACAGTCATGGTGTCGTACAATTGTTTTTTTTTGTTATCACATGTTTCCAGCATATAGTCAATGTATATTACAGTCATGATATGGTACTATTGTTGTTTTGTTATCACATGTTTCCAGCATATAGTCAATGTATAATGTACTCATAGTTTGGTACTATTGTTGTATTGTTATCACATGTTTCCAGCAAATAGTTAATGTATATTATAGAGTTGGTGTGGTACTATTGTTGTTTTTGTTATCACATATTTCCAGCATATAGTCAATGCATAATACAGTCATAGTTTGTTACTATTGTTGCATTGTTATCACATGTTTCCAGCATACAGTCAATGTATAATGTACTCATAGTTTGGTACTATTGTTGTATTGTTATCACATGTTTCCAGCAAATAGTTAATGTATATCATAGTGTTGGTGTGGTACTATTGTTGTTTTTGTTATCACATATTTCCAGCATATAGTCAATGCATAATACAGTCATGGTTTGGTACTTTTGTTGCATTGTTATCACATGTTCCAACATATAGTCAATGTATAATATAGTCATAGTTGGGTACTATTATTGCATTGTTAAATCATGTTTCCAATATGTAGCCAATTCATGATGTAATCAACAGTTTACTACAATTATTGTTACATACAGTATGTTTTCCTGCATGTTATAGTCAATTCGTTATACAATCATACATTCTTGCTATTGTTGCATTATTATCATATATTTCCTGTATGATTGTTTTGCCTTTTGGTGCATAAATTAAAATTCCATAATTTCATATAACTTATGTGTAATACTGTAATAGATTTTATTTTAACACATTGTCTCAAATATGCAAAAAAGTGATCAATGTTTCGCATATCAAACGTAAATCCAAAGTTTATGAACATAATATTTTCCACAGAATTACTCTGTACATTTTATTGTTATGTGGACAACCTTTTTCTTGTCCGTTTTCTTTTACATTGTTTTTCAATTTGGTGCATATTTTGGTGGATACAGTTCGAACAGTAACGGTTCTTTCCTTTTATCAACCGTAAAATCACCAATAGTTTATGAGTGAGGCTTCAATATTATCAGTGAACTGTAGAGGTATACAAGGACGTTTTAAAAGATTACAAGTTTTCCAATTTCTTAAGGATACAAACTGTGACATATTCTGCTTACAAGATATAATGACCAGTTAAAAAACATTTATACTGAATGGGGTTCTGAATGTTTTTTAAGTAATTCATCATCTAATTCAAGAGGGGTAGCCATATTATTTTCCAAAAACATAGCTTATAAAATACACGCAACCCACTATGATCAAAATGGAAATTATGTAATCCTCGATGTTTCCATAGGGGAACAAAGACTAACATTAGCTTCTATATACGGACCAAATACTGACTCACCAAAGTTCTATGAATCTGTTTTTAATACTATTGATAACATAGAAAATGATAATTTCATAATATGTGGAGATTTCAATTTGGTCCAAAATCCAGAGTTAGATTATAGCAACTATAAGCACTTGAATAATAAAAATGCACGTTTATTTTTATTAAACGAAATTGAAACTAGAAGTCTAATCGACCACATCAGACAACAATATCCTACAACCAGACGTTATACTTGGCGTAGATCCAACCCTCTTCAACAAGCAAGGCTTGATTTCTTTTTGTTGTCTCCTATCTTTCAATCTAACATTTCTGATATATCGATTAAACCAAGTTATCAGTCTGATCATTCGATGATAACCTTGAAATTAAGTTTTTCCGAATTTAATCACGGCAAAGGATTGTGGAAACACAATAATTCATTGCTAAAAGATAAAGAATACCTTGATATAATAAATAAATTAATTGATGCCATTAAAATACAATATGCTTTACCTGTTTACAACTTAGAAAATATACAAACCATTCCTAATTCTGAGTTACAACTTACAATAAATGATTAGTTATTCTTAGAAACACTGATGATGGAAATTCGTGGAAAGGCCATCTCATATAGTTCATACAAAAAGAAGAAAACAACGGAAAGAGAAAACCACATTAAAAACAATATTGAAATGATAGAAAATTCACTTTCGGAAAACAATCTTGATGACTTAAAGAGCCTTAAAGACGAACTAAAAAATATACAAGACAATAAGCTTAAAGGAAATATGTTAAGGGCCAAGGTAGACTGGGTCATAGACGGCGAAAAAACCAGTAAACTATTTTGTAACTTAGAAAAGTATAATTATACAATGAAAACAATAAACAAATTAATAAATGAAGATGGTACTGAAATAAACAATCAAAGTGATATTTTAAAAGAAGCTTCAAACTTTTTTAAGACACTTTACTCAAAAACAGAAACACAAAATAACTCAGAAGAAGACTTTAATAACTTTATAAATGGTATCGAAATTCCAAAACTAACAAATGAAGAATCGAACTCCTTAGAAGGTCTAATTCACATTGACGAAGCGACTTCAGCTCTAAAAAATATGGCCAATAACAAAAGTCCAGGAACGTCAGGCTTTAGTGCAGATTTCTATAAAGTATTTTGGAAAAAACTAGGTGATTTTGTTTGTAGAGCCCTTAACAATGCTTTTATATCAGGTAATCTAACAATTACACAAACTCAAGGCATTATTACATGCATTCCCAAGGGCGAAAAGCCGAAACAATACTTAAAAAACTGGAGACCCATTACATTATTAAATTGCATATATAAAATAGGTTCGGGATGCATTGCCAATAGATTTAAAAAATATTTAGACAAACTAATCAATAGTGACCAAACTGGATTTCTGAAAGATAGATTTATCGGAGAAAACGTAAGACTTATTTACGATTTAATGAAATATACAGAGGTGAATAAAATTCCTGGCCTACTACTACTTATAGATTTCGAAAAAGCGTTCGATTCATTATCCTGGAGTTTTGTTCAAAAGACATTATCTGTGTTCAATTTTGGTAACGATATCAAAAACTGGTTCAGTATATTTTATAAGGACAGTGTATCTGCTGTTACACAATGCGGGTTTTTATCTGACTTTTTTAATATTCAAAGGGGTTGTCGACAGGGTGACCCGTTAAGTTGTTATGTTTTTATACTATGTGCAGAAATATTATCACTAAAAATAAGACAGACTGAAAAGATAAAGGGAATTACAGTCAATACAATCGAGCACAAATTGTCACAGTTTGCAGACGACACAACAATAATCCTTGATGGTTCTACAGAGTCTCTTAATGAGACACTAAGAGTTTTATCTGAATATACATCACTCTCTGGGCTGAAAGTGAATTTTGACAAAACCAAAGTGGTTTGGATAGGAAAACAAAAGTATAGTACAAATAGCATTAAAACTAAATGGAAACTGCAATGGAACCAAACGAGTTTTGATATGCTTGGAATAACTTTTCACGTTGACCTAGATAAAATGATAGAATTGAACTATAAAAATAAATTATCAAAAATCAAGAAAATGTTAATTAACTGGAAACGACGAATTTTAACTCCTATCGGTAGAATACAAGTAATAAAAACAATTGTGATATCTACACTAATACACTTATTTACATCCCTTCCAAACCCTTCGCAAGCTCTTATTAAAAACCTGTCTGACTCAATAAATGAATTTATATGGGAAGGTAAAGCAAGAATCAAGAAAAGTGTTTTAATACAAGATAACCAAACAGGAGGATTGGGAATTACCGATATTTACATATTTATACAATCTTTAAAGTTGACGTGCGTTAGAAGAATGATAATGAGCAATGGAAACTGGGCTAACATAGCAAAATCTTTGTTTGATATACAAAAATTGTTAATATGCGGACATTATTATGTAGAAACTTTAGCAAAACAAATTAGAAATGATTACTGGAAAGATACGCTAAGTGCATTAGTAACACTATGCAAAAAACAAGAAATAGATAAAACAGAATTACTTGCACATCCTCTCTTCTATAATCCTGATATCCTTATTGCCAATAAACCCATATTTTACAAATCATGGTTTAAAGCGGGGATTCAAAATGTTGAAGACCTAATAGATAGCAATAGAAACTTCTACAGCTTTGAGCAATTTAAAGAACGATACGATCTTACAACCAATTACATTTAATATCAAGGCATTATTGCATCTATCTCAAATTTCTTAAAAAACTACAAATGTGATAGTAAAGCAAAATTAACCAGGCCCTATGTCCCTCCGCTATTTAAAAACATTTTAAAGTTAAAACAAGGAACTCAACCAATGTACGGTATACTTATTAAAACAGAAGTCCAACCAACATGCATATCAAAATGGAATGAAGAATTAGGTCAGCAATTAGATAAAAAAGATTGGAATATTATTTTCTCTACCCCATTCGAAATCACAAGAGATTCAAATATGCAATGGTTTCAATATAGGATTATACATAGAATTATTGGAACAAAATCTTTCCTTTTCCATATTAATTTCATAGATAATTCGAATTGCTCTTTCTGTAAAAATATGCCGGAAACAATAAAACACTTATTTTGGGACTGTCCTGTAATAAAACAACTCATTTTTAATTTCTTTGAAAATCATGAACATATAGAAGTATACCTCAATTGTGAAACTTTTATATTAGGTATCAGAGATAAAAAAGAAATTGTTACGAACTTATTATTTATATACCTCAAAAGATATATTTATAACTGCAAGGTACAAGAAATCATACCTACCATATCTCGCGCAAAACATTATGTAAATTACCAATATAAAGTACAAAAAGAAGTTGCTGTAAAAACAGGAAACTGTGATTCTTTTGATAAAAATTGGGAAAAATATATAAATATCTTTATTTAAAAATCAACTGTCAAACAACTCTTTGTAGCCCAGAGAAAACATAATGTTATTGCATAGAAACATATACATATTAACGTAAAGGAAAGAACCACTAAACATACAAAAAATCCTTACTTTTTTCTCAGACTAATGTCCACCAAAATTAACCACAACTATAGGAGATTTAAATGTTTAAATTAACAACCATTTTTTTATGTATGCACGTCTGTCTATTCATCAAATCTGTACTTTTGAGTGGCATGCGTGAGTGTGTGCGTGTGAGGGTGCGCGTGCATATGTGTGCTACAAGTTTTGAATGTCAATGTAAGTGCGTGTGTGGTAACAGAAGAAGAATGAATGTTTTGTGTTATCTAATACAAAAAGTTTCATTTATTTTGTCTTGTTTTACACACAACACAAACGTCATGTAGTGTAAACGTTTGCATTATCTTCTTTGTATGTTTTTTATGAATGCATATGCATATTATTGATGATAATTACGTTATATTTGTACGGTAGTATGTGGGATGTCCTCGACCCACATCTACCTATAGACGAGGAAAATAAACATATCTCCACAAAAAAAAAAAAAAAAAAAAATTGTGTTCATTGTATTAATGTAATGTTATTAATGCTCACACTTGCTTCACTATATGCACATCTGCGCCTAGACTGTGTGATTAATCGGTTAATTTTGTTTTCATTAAGTTTGACTAATAGTGCGGCCATGTATCGTATTTTCACAGCTGACTGTATCATAGCTAAGAAACGATTTTTTGGTTTTGTTTGTTTTGATCTTAATCCATGATACATTTACCTTTCGGTATCATGTATCGACATTGTTCAGTGTCAGTCTGAAACGCCCTAGTAAGTTTTTCTGAACATGGATATATTTCTAGTTATTTAAGATAAAGTAGTAAGGCAGCACAATCTTAGTACATACGTACTTGATATTTGTACTATATAACCACACAACGTTCTTAGACTACAATTTTGCTTTTCGCTGTAATAACCAGAACGCGAGTTCATTGAAACATCTGATCCATACATTAATTTTTATTTCGACAGTATTCCCGTCGATTACCCTTATAATTACAGCAGTAGCAATATGCCAGAACATTATAAGTGATCAAAGAAGAACATTTTAGATTTTTATTTCCCTAGGGTTTTCAAGGTTTGTTGTCATTACTCATAGGTTTTATAAGTTACTAAGACCTATACTTTTATTGCAGACATTGTTTTATGATGCCTTGAATTATTTTGTACGTCCTTAATTATTTGTACATACATCAGAATGCAGCTATTGTATAAGCAAGAATTTCCCCGAACCATATCAATGTTGGCTATATTTGCTGATCCTTTACTAGCACATTCAATATTTGCTTGCTTCAATACCACAAAATCATTTTGCTAATGAGGTGTGTAGGAAGATACTGTTTTGTTAATGTCGTGTGTCCCATGTAAGAACATCAATACGATATATAAAGCAGTAAATTAGTTTTCTCGGTGATATGTTAATGTTTATTATAAAATTCTCCAAGAAAAATAAAAACCCAACACCTTTTATTATGTGCGCCTCGATTAATATCGTTGCTTCTTCAATGTTGGATTAATTAATATTTCGTCTAGAAACTAGATACGTTATAAGGTGAAATTGTGTTTTGAAATAATAGATAAAAGTATCCCATGTTCATTGGATTAATGTCATGTTACATTTGTATTACGGTTCACACTTGTTTCGATATATGTACATCTGCGCCTAGATTAAATTTAGTTTTTTAACGAGCAGCAGAATTCTTCGCCGTACAATCATTTGTACAGACTGTATCGACTTTATCGAAGAGGGGATTTATTCTATACTGAGCGTCAAAGGTTTCTCAACGAATTAAAAATTCAAAATGTTTAAATTGTTAACTCGAAAAAACCTTTTGCTAGCACTGTCTATTGGCGTGTCCATAGAGTTCACGTTAAACTCATTTCCGACGGCGTCCGTCACGCTTAAATGACTACACCATCACAGATGGTAAAACATCTATTTAAGTGCGCAAAATAAGGGGTTTTCATTTTCGACTAAATATTTACTTCCTATTTACTTGCAACATGACTGTAATAAGAAATGCACAAATAGCTAGTCAAATTAATCAGCAATGTGCGCGTAATTTGATAGAAAAATTCGATAATTCTGAACATAATCGTGTATATTTGAGTCTAGAGGCTGGCGTTTCACTAAAACTATTTTGTGTAGGATAAAATTGGCATGTCTCTATCATGATAAGACAGTTGTATCATATCCAACAGACGGACCGTGTATATGACGTACCATGCGACAACAGGTTAAGGGTCTATGCCGTTGACCTAGACATAGGTAATGCTGCTATAATGTTAGCACGAAACTCAACGGCATTGTTTGAGCGTAATTGTAGTCCAACCGACATAAGAATTTATGGGACACTTCCTTTAAATTTGCGTTTTATTACCAGTGCGCTGTTTCTTAAAATCTGACATTTCGTACAGTGTCTATTACGACTTCCACAATTGTCTGTTGTCAAAGGGAGATTATTTAGTACAATAATGTATTAAAATAACCTCTCTTCCACTAAAAAAAGGTAATAAAGCGTTTATGTTCACAATTGTCCATTTTTGCCATCAAATTAAGCGTAAATTGCAAACTAATTTGACTTACCATTTGTGTATTTCGTATCACAGACAAGTATGAAGTAAATTGGAAGTGGAAAATAAGTCGAACATGAAAAGCCCTTATTTTGCGCGCTTGAATAGACGTTTTACCATTTGTGATGGTGTGATCATTCAAGCGTAACGGAGGCCAACGGAAATGGGTTCAACATGAACATTATGTGTACACAAATGGACAGTGTTAGTAAAAAGTTCTTTCGAGTTAACAATTTAAAAAAATGAATTTTTAATTCGTTTGCGAAACTTTTGACGCTCAGTATAGATTAAACTGACAACTTCTAGCATTAAAACATGGAGTCAAGTATCTTAACATCATAACAGGAAAGCAAACGTTATCTGAAAAATGAACAAAGTCTAACACAATAACGGTATTGACAATCAGTAAGTCAAACATAGCTGGAGACACAATGCCACAAATAGCTTCGGAAATGAAAAATACTGGAATGGCAACACATACTAAATTGAACAAAATTGAACAAAACTGGAACACTGACGGATGTGGGGGGTAACAAGATTACAAGATACTGCTACAACACAGCAAAGTCAGGACAATGTGATTAAGCGCTTTTCACATGAGGTTCGAGTTTACGCAGTCATCATTGTACAACAAAACAACATTTGTTTCTAGTTAAGCACATAAATGTATAAAGCCTTTTCTCATTGGAAGTTCAATAATAACGTCAACCAAAATCAAGTGTTTGCGTTATGCGCTGGGCATGCCTTTTGCCGCAATTAGATAACGTATTGTGCTCTTTTCACTGTTCATACAGTTGTATGTCATCATGTCTAAACTTATATGATATCACATAGTTTTAGATTACACTAGTCAGATGTCATATAGGAATAAATGCATGAACCCATTTTGTAGAAATTGGTCGAATATTTAAATAGGTAAAAACAACGTGCAAATTTTGTCTTAAGTATAATTGTTCCATTGCAGCCCTTCCTTGCGTGGGTCTAGAAAAGTAATTCAGAATGATTTACTTATCAATATGTATACAACCGGAAAAATTAACTTCCATTTTTCATTGACTTAGGCCTTTATTAATAGTTATAAACTCCAAGAATATCTCGTTGTCTAACATAATCGGAATTATGACTGTTTTTAGGCCTGAATTCATGGACCCACTTTATAGGAATTGGTCGAATATTAAAATAGTTATGAATATAAAAAACGTGCCACCTGTTATCTTCAAGTATATTTGCCTCGTTGCTACCCTTGTTTGCTTTAGTCTAGAAAAGTACTTCTGAATTATTTACTTATCAATAATGTATAGAACCGGAACAACTAACTTCCATTTTTCATTGAACTATGCCTTTATTAATAGTTATAAATTCCAGGAAAATCCCGTTGTCGAACATTGCCGGAATTGTAAAATTAAAATGCTAATATTTTGGCATTTTTTCGGATTAATTTCCAATTTAATTTCTCAAGTCAGACAAAGCATTTGCATATTTGTATTTGAATTTATTTCATATCCATTTCGTCTTCTCAAACAATGGTTTTAGAATATAATACGGCAAAACATCTAAAGCCATTAAACTAGCAGATTGAGACAATGTTTTTTTTTTATTTTAAAGCAATTGAAATTTTCTTGTATCACAAATGGGATTTTCTCTTGTTAAATACGCTCACCAACGATTGTAAATATTGTGATACAAGATTCATTGTACTTTAACCTTATTTGCTAGTCTTAACAAAGCATAAATTTTGTGAACATGACACTGAAACTAAAAACGTTTGACGAACGTTCATAAGGAGTTTTATTATTATACTATCTTAAATGCTTTTTATGTTAAACGGGGAGACATAGGTCAATGGATATTAGCTAAAATGAAGCAACAGTTCTGTGCCATCGGCTTAAACAAACCTCTGTAATGACAGTGTAATCTACAAAGACGCCACTTATTTTTCATGTGTTGACACAACTAAACTCATTCTGTGTAATATAGTCTAACAAGACAATTACAACATGGGACTACTATGCACAATGCCTAGACGGTCTAGAGACATTGTTACACTCATCTCATCGATTTAACATCTGATCAGAAGGCAATTGAGTAAAATGAAGTAGCCACTTGATGCTTATTATTCCAATTGATGAGTATTATGTTCAGTGGGTTTGAATAAATGTCGAAATACAAAAAAACGAAACAAAACCGACTGAAACAATACAAATTCAAACGTTATATGGGGGATTGTGTTTATTACTTTCTAGACATATTAAGTCAACAGCATAAAACAAACAAAACTTCATGCTCCAACAACCTTTTAAACGACCATTTTAACTCCTATTTAACCAGACAAATCGTGACCCAAAGTTACCACGTACATATTCACAATCAACGTCATGGTATACATGTAATAGCATAAATGGCATGTAAATAACGTTTCTACCAAACCAATTAATTAGTGTGAATCGCAAATCACAAACAATACTAGCATCTGCTTGAAATGATACAAGATGTGTCGATAACATAGCATAGCATGAGGTAACACACTGTTTCCTTACACAGTATCGACTTTCTCAAGCGATCAAATCCTTTGGAGTTGTCTTCAAAAAGCGATCCAACAATCCTCATATTTTCATATTGGACGTTGACTTAGGTATAAGGAAAAAGAAATTATGTGTATCGTCTTTACGCTTGTAAATAAGTTATGGAAGTAATCACCGAAAAATAAAATTATAACATTGGCATTTGAAAGTGATGTCACCACTGCAACGTCGTCATGACATCCAAAACGACCACTTAACCGGACCTTGGTAAGAATTGCATATTGTTCAGACATACCCATTCATATTAAATAAATATTGTTTAAACCATACCCATTCAATTAACTGATCAAAGAGGTACATTATAGGACGTGTGTACATGAATTAACACGCCAATGTATATTAACCATCGTCTGTAGACATTTAGTACAGTTGTGCCTGTGTTAAATTAGTCTGCATTGTGTGCCTTTTAAAGTGTTGTTATTTGAATTGTTGAGTCACAAGGCTTTAAAATAATGCTAAGATCGTAATTGGATTCAGTTCCGCGCCATTTAGTTATCCTAGATTGTCACCAATGGGCAATAAAACGTACTACAGACCACTTGACGAATTACTTTACGAAACTATGCAATCAAATGGTAATCTGTCTTATTGTGGTCACACAATTTGCTGTTTCAATATCAATACCAACATTGCACTTGAACATGTGAAATTTGTAACTTGTATTTTGATATAGTGGTAAAGATAACGTCGCTGACATTTTGCAATGGTTATCCGTAAAAGATATCGCATTTTTTCAGTAAAGTGTTTTTGACTTGATACATTTCTTAAACCCCTGACCTTTGGATTCAAACTCCTGATAGTCGTTCTTAATTCCGACATTGTTTTGCGAGAGTGTTTTATGGATACATGTAACATCTTACGATATTCTAATCGACATTTTGAGATGGTTTTCGCAAATTATTCATAGAGTGATTTTTGTAACTGGATACATGTCTTACAAGTGTGTGATACATTGCGACGCTCGATCTTATTCATCAAAACCTTTCCTAGATGACAAAATGTAAGTTATACGTTGATTGCATACTGAGGAATGAAGGGAATAGAAAGTGGGTATTTAATATTGACTGATATATCATCTGTGATAAGGCATATAGCACGCAAATGGTCTACAGTTTAAGACAAATCCAGATATCATATTGCAGCACTGTCAATTAACATGTCATTTGGTTCAGCGTGTTTAATAGCCAGTTTGACCACAATAATTGAAATGTGCTGCGATATGCAAATCAACCGATAACATTATCTTCTGCCTGCTAGTTGAACTGAATATTCGTTACAGTGTATAGACATTCAAGCGAAGACATCACATTAACATTGAATTGCATTTCTGCCAATGCTGTTTAATTTGAATGACGGATTCGACGCTTCGATTTATTATCTTCAATCGAATACCTTACGCTATCAAAAAAGTAAATTGAACAAAATAAATTAGTTATCTGTATGAGTGTATCTTCATAATAATTCCCCAAGGAACACCATTGCAGAGAATCGATTTTATGATTAGATATAAAAACGAATAACGTAACAATACATCTTTAATGATCGCACCAAGTGTTGACAAATACCTAGGTTCTTGGAAGCACGTACGTAGGACGGAATTTAGGTTACACGTAAACGTATATGTACAGTAAAGCTAATTTATTTATTGGACATAGAAAAGCATACAGAGACGGTAGAACATAACTTATTCAGTCGAGCACAGAACACATCAGTAAAATCTCATGCCACACTTGAACGACACAATGCCGGATACATATTTAAGGAAATCGAACAGAGAAGGCAGCACTCAACTTAACTAGCCGTGCACAGAAAACATTAACAACATACATGTACCATAGCACAATTACACGGAACAATACCCATACATAACCTAATGACAAATTGAAAAGCCAACGAGAAAACGAACTTAACCAAGTGTCTGCTATTGCTTTGAGCTTGAAAAGGTTTAATACGCAAAGGATCAGAACATTTAAGAAAATTGGAAATGGTTCAATAATTACTCAATCGCGATAAGGAAAGTAGGCGATGACAGTAAATATGGCGACCAGCATCACCAATCATACAATAAAATGCTTTGTATGTAGCCAGCAATTTTTCGCTAGTTTAAAATGACAAAGTCATGTGTTAAACTTCGATTATTCCGAACATTACTCTTTACTTATGGCAAAACAAGCTGTTTTACTTACAGTTTGGTCAGCATGACAAGTACCGATTTTTAAGATATAGTCCAGTCATTGAAGCTAAAAAATATGGTCAACCTCAAACAAATTGCAAAACAGAGTTTCTTTGCATTTTCATCATGTACAGACTATTATCGACTACAGACAAAATGTCAAATATGCAAGTTCAGTGAGGAAAATACAAAAAATTCGACATGTTTAAGGTCACTTTTGGTAGCAATTTCAGCCTTTTCCTTATTTCATACTACATGGGGAATTTTAAGTTCTAATAATTCCCGTGTAAGTCGTTAAATATTTACTAATTGCACCTTAAAGCTTATATTTTCTGAAAGATACAACCTTCTTCTATCGAATACAAATATTGATTTTATCATAAGACAATTTACTTTTCATATATATGCCAGTCTACGTGTTGGTATACTACCCATTCAAATGTCGACAAAATGACTCAAAATAGCACTTGGAAGGGGAAACAAAAGTTTTATTCATTTCTTTAATATTAATCCAATTTGTTTAAAATTTACACACATCATGTGTTGTATACATGTGTGTCTTATGGAAAAAGGATATTTATGTTTGGACAGTATACAATACAGACAATATACAAAATGTACACGAATCTATCGATTCTGGAGAAATAGTGATTGTTCTCTTTGTCTGTTCGTCCACAATTGCATTTGTACAGTGTATTCACAATTTTGACTCTATGATTATGAAACTTGGTCAGAGTGATCATCTGAACAAAATTTAGGCCAAGGTAGAAAATGAATGATCAAGGGTAAAAAACTAGGTCACTAGGTCAAATTGTTTCAAAACCTTGTGTAGTCGCTAGAGGTCATAATGTTGACCTTATATTTATGAAACTTGGTCACAATAATAATATCAACAAAATATAGGTCAAAATTATAAATTGGGTCATCCGGGGTCAAAAAGTAGGTCGCTAGTTAAAATCAAGGGTAAACGTTGTGTAGGTACAAAATTCACAATTTTGATCTAATATTTATGCAACTTGGTCACAATGCTGTTATCAAAACATCTAAGACAAGTATGTTATTGAGTTATTTGGGTCAAAATGAGGTCAATAGGTTAAAATAATTGATACGACTTTTTGGCACATGAAGGTTTTTCTATTATTTGACCTAGTGACCTAGTTTTAACTCATGGTAAGTAAATATTGAATTTGACCTACATTTTGTCTTCATAATCCATGTGACATAGTCTCATAAAGATTATGTAAAAAGGGTGCATTCTAAAGATTTGTTCTATAATTTGGCTTAGTGACCTAGTTTTTACCTCAGGTTAATCCAATTTCATACATGACCTTGATTTTTGTAAGGTGATCATGGTGACTAAACTTCACACGTGTAAGGTCAAAATTGCGACCCCTGGTGACTATATCTTGTTTTTTCTATGTTTTGACCTAGTGACCTTGATTTTGGCTCCGGTTAACTAAAACTTTTATTTTACCTAGATTAGCTTACGATGATCATTGCTGCCAAGTTTCATAAAAATCAAAGTAAAATTGCGACCTCTAAGCACGATGTAAAAATAAGTTACTGGTACAAGTCAAGATTTATTTACATCAAAGTGACAAATATCGCGAAAACATGTGACAATTGAATATATTTGTAAATATCTCAAAAAGTCCCACAAATATTCAATAAGGACATTTTGTACATTGCTCAGGATAGCTTTACGCACCATATAAACACAAAACTGTTTGTTTTGCAATTAGTTTGAGGTTAAAAGTTAAAATGACTGGACTAATAAAGGGCTATTAAAACACACCGCTTGATCATGATTGTAAATATTTTATGAACAGTCTAATAAGACAGTAAGTAGTACGTATGCACTTCTCATTTAAGCCAGCGATTTATCAAGGAACGTGGTTGTAGTTAAAATGATATACATCCCGGTGTTAAATGAAAAGCGGGATAACGTTTGACAATCTGGCGGCTGTTTTCTCCTTGATACTATATTCAATTATACGATATGACTAGTAAATATCACGGGTAAGTTCCTAGAAGGTAAATAAATCATGCTGAGTTGGAATAGCATAGTGTCTGCTGAGACGCTTTCTTGGTATACACACGTCTTTGGTTGCTCTTTGTATATGCTAAGTTAAATAAAATGCTCTTGGTATTCAGATTAACAATATGTAATGATCATTTCATGCATATGTTGTACAATATATAGTGGTTATCACAATAAAAGAGGTAGCACTTTGTAAAAGGATGAATGTACTACATGTATGAACCATGTATTGTATGTTATGTTGGACTTGTAGAGTCTTTCAACATTATTCTAGTCGTAATGGTGTTCTTGGTTTAACATTACATTGACCACTGATATTTTATGCTATAATTTATGTATGGAACATTCAACATTGTAAGTTATACTAATTCCATTGTAGCTTCTGTAACATTTACCTTCTTGGCCCGATAGCGTGTTTCTTCTTAGATTTCTTATAAGGTAGTTTTGTTAGGCGAAAACATTTCACTAAGAAATGTAATTTAAACCATTTTTAGGAAATTCAACAGTTTGCAGAGTAACACTCTTTGGCATATTTCAAAACGAGAGATCAGCCAAGGTCTTGTCGCATAAGGTAGAACTTTATACAATTAACACAGAAAACATGTTTTTCTTAGACAACGACATATTTGTGAATGCGGGCGATGCATTTAAAACATGTACTCGACTATGTATGGTGCCAGCGGACGAAGTCTGTCAGATTCCTATCTTCGGCACATTGTTCACTGGCATTATAGCCTGACCATGTATATATGTCAAGGCAATGACAATTCTTAGTGTTGTGGCATTCTTAAAAATGCTAGAATACTGTGGTGTCAATGAAAACCTAATGTGTAATTCGTTGATATATTCTATATTATTTTGCATGAATACCTATTGCACATTAAGAACAAATACTTTTCTTGGGTCTAGCTATGACAACAGTTGAAAATGTCTGGTATGAAAATTGTGAATGAGTTTATTACGAATGAATAATTTTCAAGTTAGAAAAATAATTTAAAATCTTGCATATTTGTGAATAATTAATTTATATAAGACGATGTCTACTTTCCGATGTGATTGTTTAAAAAAGATAAAAGTAGTGTGAATAGCGTTTCATAGCAGTTACTAGATAAAAATGGTCTCGGACAATACATAATTTCAGGAGTTAATATCAGTACAATTTGCTCTATAAAGAAGATGGTAGGTTGTCACCATTGATCAATGTCAACAAGTTGGTACGATAATTATATTACTGTTGCTGTATTGCACACGAATAATGAATACCCCTGTCATATCAGTATGTTCTTAAAGTGACTTAAGAAACATCATAAACACAATGTAAATGTAATAGTAAGACCCTAAAGGGACTCCGCTCAACGCATAGTTGTATATACTGTTATGATTGAAGTTTCCATTAATGAAGTTACATTTGATCAGAGTTCTATAATTTAGATAAGCTTGTTTATTTTGCTTCAGAGTGCACATCAACTGAACATATCAAACGAAGTAAATACCAGTACGAATGTACTAAGAATGCTTTCATTCAATCAACACACATCTTAACTGAATCATTCATGTTTTTTCTGAACGCCTAAATAATTAAACGGTACATCCATTAAGCTTTCAGACAGTTTTAAATTCAGAAACCCTTCAAAGATCCATTTGTGTATCATACAGTATAATGAAAACGAACCGTACTCCCGTGATTACTGTGTAGAATTAAATTTATTTCAAAATATTATAAGTGTATCGGTGTCAATGTGCTGTTACTACTACACTTATGGAAAAGCACGAGTATATCAGAAATAAATTCAAATGTTAAAAAGTCATTATGTGTACATATCGATGCCAAACTGTCGTTACGTTAGTTCTTTAACATATTGTGTACACGGATTCAATGTCAATTTTTCCGTTAAATGAGCGGATAAACAACCTTCTATAGGGGTACTCTAAGTGAAAAGTATGTACAGCTAGCGATGACTCATTACTAGGTCTAATCCTAAAATTAATGTACAAAACGCTTGCTTAGAAGAGGAAAAAGGTCGTAGGTACAAAAAAATTGTATTGGGTGAAGACAGGTTTACTGTCTGAAAAATGCTCTTTATGTATGTAAAACATGCTTGATTAGCTTCATTTAGGTCGCAATGACATGTTCCGAATGTCATGAAATTATTTTTTAAGAGGTCTCCTGTGATATAAAATTTCAAATATGTAAGTATGTGCCTTTTACGACCGTTCTATTCTAATTATCTACCATGACTCGAAACAAACGGCGTTGTATAAATAATGCAACTACTCTGTACATACACATGTAGTGCTGAGTTAGATAAAATTATTTAATGCATTCGTTAAGGTTACCTTTCAATGATATACTCTCAACATATCACCAAATTGGTCAATGTATACATCACGATTTATATTCTGTTCAAGGTCATTCGAGCCCGCTGGGTTAAAGTCAGCAATGAAGAGACATACATATCATTAAGTTGCAAAATGTGAATCGCCATTAAATAAAGATTACATCGTAAGAGTTTATTTAAACTAGCCATATGTTTCGAAAAGTGTCTTATTAACTCTGCAATGTATGTTTATACAAGAGCAAAGAGGGTTCTTGGGTAACCTGCAATTCCTTCGAAAAACATCATTTACCTAAACTTACCTTGATTGAAACATGAATTAAAAACGCCAATATTGGGTACATGTAATAGGTTTAATTGAAATATTGTGTTGAGGAATATTATACCAGTCGTACGACTTTGGTCACATTCATTGATTATTACTCAAACTAAATTTAAATCAGTGTTTATACAAAACAATCAACCCTACAAATGTTGCGTTTCTAAATCGGTTAAGTGTACTTATATTGGTTTAGTTACTATGTGATACAAAGTATGGTAAATTGCAAGTCTTCGTTTCGGTCATAAAGTGTTTAGGAATGTAAATGCTCTATCATGGTAAAAGCGGTATACATAATACATAAGAGCATTTTATGAAGTGTCATTTTGAGTAGATATATAAATTATATTTCTACGGTTATTTCCCAAGTCAGTCATATACTATCAGAGTGAAATGAGTATGATATAAAATGGTAATCATAAGACAACAAAACAGTCTGTAATTGCTCTTTTAAATAAATGTTAAATAAAGGCATTACATATCTACCATTTTCTAACTGTAATATACATATCTACCATTTTAACTGTAATAAAGAAGAAGGATTGTATTGTAACAGACTAACAGGCATCTGTCGGATTTTTTTTATTCCTTGAAAGGCACTGGTGAGTTTTGACGTATATTTAAGAGATACAATTTCAAGTTAAATTTAAAAAAATATATATTACTTTTTTTCGAAATGATGTGTAGGCCTGGGCCTAATGGCCTAGCGGCAGCTACGCTACTAGTAGTAATAGTATATCAGAGATGTCGAAAAAACCATCCACATTTTCACGATATATAAATTCCTCAATTGAGTCATTCGGTGAATGCAAGTATTGTTTCGTGAACTTAATGTACAGTACAAATGTACTAAGCTGCCAGCTAAACTTCAACTTCACTTACAACAAACATTATAATATAAATATCAGGGAAGAAGATTTAACTCCGAGAAACTAAATTGTTCAATAAAAGATGATAGTTTGAAGAATGATCACCTTCATGTTTTTATAAATATTAACAGAAACATTTCAGAAGATCTTAAACAAAATTAATGAGTGCTTGTAATAAATACAACCTAGTGCTTCTCTTACTACTTTGTCAACCGAAAACAAAAAAGTGAATTAAAGATACTGGTAGATTATTGTTACATGTTACATAAGTACATGCCAACACCAGAAAGTCATTAGATACATGTACTAACTGAAAGATATTGGTAACCTAGTCCTTTCATAACTACATGTACTTTGCCAACGCTAGAAAGTCTTTTGAATGAGGTTAAGAAATTTGGCGCTTGTCAGAATTTTATTACGAGTCATGAATCGCTAACTAACGAACATTTGAACAAATTTAAATATCTGATAGTGCCATAGTCTGATTATTGTCATGGTGAATCTATATCGCTGAAATGAATATATTCACCGGTGTGTATTAATGTGTCAAGAAACGTAATATATAAACTCGTATTTTGGGGTGGTATTTCGTGTTGATTGAGTTTTGAACAAAACCTTTCGCGAGACCAATTACTTTTACATTGAAGAACACATAATTGTAACAATAATTCAATTCCTATTTTACCACTTACAAATTTATAAAGAACAAGCAAAATGTGAATTCTCAGGTTGAGATTCCGTGCAATCAATCGACACTGTCAAAAGATTCACGTAGAAAACTTAATGACCGTGTACTTGTATTTCCCCTGAAATACTATGCATATTAGAAGAGTAGTCAAATAATCGCCTTATTATGAAAACGCAGCATATCAGTTGATTACTGATCGATGTGTTTCTGTCATTGAACATCTTTCATATACCTTTTTCTAAATTCAAGATCCTTCAACGAATAAAGGAAATTTAATTACAACATTACACAAATTAATAAAGACATCGAGAAACAGAGTTATGCATGAATGATACACAATGTAAAGCTATGAAAGATGACTACACGTGGTATGAAAACAAGACACTCGAGAGGTCGAGGTCAAAATATTGTAGTACGACATTTAATTCTAAAATAACGCTTATATTCATAGAAAAGAAAAACCCTCCATAAGATTACGGTACACATGTTACTATATTTTTGTATACCACATATGTATTTGCATATCTATAACGTTTTGGCGTACTTGTAAGATGAGATCAATTTCATTTCTATCGATTGTACAAATATTAACCACCGCTCAAAAGAAGGTTGTTCCTTAGTCTTACGTGGCGAGACTACAGTAGAGCAATAATTTACTTTGCTATCACTGTTACTCATAATACTCCAAAATAGCTCATTTTACCTAGTAATGGTTCTGAAGACATATCGGATCTTTTAATGGCTCACGTTTTGATTTGGGTGACCTACTTGTACATTAAAGACATAGGAAAGAGTGTGTTAACTTAATTTGATCACAGGAGCATTATGCTCACAGGGTGATCATTAATATATAGAAACATAAATAACGTTAATAACTTTATCAGATTTAATGATAGAGTAGTGATTAGACCCTTATTTCAAAGCTAATGGCTCCAAGTTTTTGTAAGATATGAATAAAAAATGAATGCTGTATGAATATGATGTCAAAACGTCATCGATGATGCCGCACATTTTCAGTGATTTCAGGAAATTTTGGGTGTGAAATAATTTCGCTGAAGACCACATTTAGAATTGACCCCTACACCCACCAGACTAAACCAATTGGCTTTCTGAGCATGGGAATGGCCGAAGGAGGGATTGTATAATAAAGAACCAGAATATTCAATTGATTTGAACACTATAATACAATGTCAAATTGGAAGCACCAATGGGTAAAATACAAGGAATTAACAGTTATTTACGACGTCCTTTGCTGCTGATTTTTACCGTTTTTCAGTATTAAGGAAAATGCTTCTAACCTCTCCTCAGAAAAATAATATGTAACATTTAAAAAAGAGTTTTGTCCTGAGTAAAACTTACATGCATATGTTAAATTACGGCATATAGCACCAAATTGTATCTTAAAAACTGACAAAGTTATTTAAGTTATTTATGTTACCATATATTAATGATCACCCTAGCTAGCTGTATTACTGTCATTTAGCTGTATCCGGGTCATTGTGTTTTTAACGGACAACATTGTACCATCACTATAACATGGGACAGACTAAGACTACATGTATGTCGACGATAGAGACACGTTTTGTGTATACCCACATAATGATTTACATGCTGTGATATCCAATTAGATTAGCTATTAGGTGATTTATGATTTCGTCTGCACATTTTCTAGTTTAGTGATTAGTTTTCCCTATTTGCTTTCTGTCTGTGACAAGAGTATGTGTGTAGAGCTTGAATAAAGTATGCCTTCTAAAATTTATATTGATGGTATTATTTAAAAACAAAACACATTTCCGTTATGTTGTTTTGGGATTTTACACCAAACTTGCAATTCGAAATCATTTCCAAAAGGGCAAACGTTTCAAATTTTACGTTACTTATATGCGTAGTCTATATTTTATTTGATTGCATTGTTATTATATACCTATTAGTATAGACCTATTTTTGGTGCTACAATATTTATTATTTAAATTTGAATAATTTCTCAAAGGCAAATATTTTCAACTTACGTCAATGAATAATCAAAATATTACTACATTCTGTACGTAATTGTGACTGTCTTAGATCGTATTCAACCAATACGATGGTGATTCTACTGTAATGTTTTAGGTGTTGACAAATACACAGTAAAGTTTATTCTTACATTTAGATCGCGGTAACGTACGAATATTATAGAAGTAGCAACGCACTGTGTAAGTAAAGCAATATAATTCCACTCCTTTAATAGACACGTTGAACGTTACAGACACAGATTACCACACATCTTTTTTGTGCCACATGTGACAATTTTCCAACGTAAGCTTGTGCAATGTAAATCAATGTCAGTCCTGAAATGGCATTCAAATTTAATATCGTAAATTCTGTATGATATAACAGACGCAGTTGTACGATTTCATTTTCAAATAATGTTATTTTTTGTTAATGTTTTTAAAACATAATCTAGGGTTTCTGTCTAATTTGATACTGTGTTTCTTCGAAATACAAGGACAATTAAGTCACACCAGTGTAGTTATCATTCATAATTACGGCTATGGTAAAGGACCGTAATCAAAGTACTGGGTGCGACAATTATATATTTGAGGATATGTGTGTTCGTGCTTTTTGTAAGTACCTAAAACCGGTCACCGTTTAGGCATTTTATTGACTGTGTGCTTATTAAACTATTACTACAGTATAAAAGTGATAGTAATTGTCCAAGATCTTATAACAAATACGATGGTGATTATACGGTAACGTATTCTAAAGTGCATAAAGGTTTCGGTACTTGTACGAATATCATGGTACTAACAATATTTTGTTGCAATAATACAATTTCAGTTCCACTCCCTTAACCTACATATCGAAGGTTGCAGACAAAGATTACTACACATTAAGTTGAGTGAAATTGACATTGACAAGGTTATTATTGACTTAAAAACTTCTTTTAGTGTTTGTTATCAGACTTAAATTGGCCTCTCGTAAGACAATAATATAGGCCCCCGTCATTCCAGTCGTACGAAATATTGACATAAATTGGAGATAATTGACTTTGCAAGTCGTCGGAATTTCAAGAAATTAGATTTGAACATTTGAGATCCTGTTATTTTGCCTTGCAGTAGTAAATGATTAAAGTCACGACTTAAGTACGGAGCAATAAGGAAATCGTGAAATGGATGTACTTTAAAACCAGAATAACGTCCTTGATAAATACAATCGCTTTCACAAAATTCGAAATCATCTTTTTAAATAAAAGCACTGAATGCACTGGATGTGTTTGGTCATGAAAATCAGCAGGCATTCCATTGTTCAGATAAGTTTTATGCATCTCAAAATATAGTGAGAAGTTTCAGTATGCTACTCCAGTACTTTATTGTCACGAAAATTTTAGTTTGATACCTCCAGTTCTTTTAGTCGAGTAATTAGTGCGAAACAATAAGGAATTTGTGGCATTGATGTACTTCGGAACCACAATAACGTCCTTGATAAATACACTAGTTTGCACGCACTGACAGAGGGATTTAAACACATACTATACGAAGCTATCGCTAGCAATTGGCAGAACTGTTGTAACATAGATTATGCACATCGTCTTCATTAGTCACACATTTGTCCTACGTTTTATGCTATAAGGTTCCACAAATGCACAGGCGAACGGACGAACGTGAACCATTCCCTTCAACCGTTGCGTTTTAACTGTTCCTGACAAGTTAAACGTCTGGTTTTAAAATATGAAATTGAACCGTACACATATTGATTATGTCCCCCGCAGATCTGCGTGCATGTGTCCAATAGTATGACAATGGGGCTCGGCAATTTACAAGGGGTTGAAAATAAAACAATATCAAACATTTCCGAGATTATCATTGGTCGGGATGTGGTTTGGGTTGAAGGGTGATTCAATTTAGCCTTATGTTACAAAGCGTACAGTATAATGATACAATATCAGGTTTATCAAATGTTGCAATATCGGATTAAAACATTTGTTGCTAGATTTCAGTAAACGACACGAGTAGGGATACAAACAGCTTAACTGAGTTAAATCTTTTCTTTTCCTGATTCCTTAGAGATATGAGAGAAAACATGATTTTGATTTTTGTTGGAGAACTTATATTTAATGCTTTCCTTGGAATATCAAATCAAATTTAAAAAAGTGTCAATCATGTCTCTTTTCGACTGGTTTCGTTAACTATAATCGTTTGTTTTGACGAGGCCTTAACATGCCAGTGGTAGAGCATGAGTGATCGGCCATATCTACAAATAATACGCTAATTGGATAGAGTCGTCCGACATTATGATTAAATACCTGTCCAATAGACAACAGTTTCTGACAAAACCGACTCGTACAAAGAGAAATATTTTAATCTATGACAATAAAAACATAGATGCCTGTCGAGTGATTTTGACAAAAGTTGGCAACCAATTCAAGTTTACAAACATAAGCAGATTAAAGATCATTTTTATTATTCACCAATCAGATGCAGATTTTAATTAATAATTAGGACTTATAAAGATATCTTCGTGACAGTTGACAAAATGTTGTGCAATCAACATGGACATTTTTACAGATAAACGAAACTAGGTAGCACAGAACGCCGCAAATATGGCTAATACATGAGAAATACGCACACGCGAATAGTTTTTGTGTGTAGGTGTCATTCGCTCGTAGGAAAAGGAATTGAGGGCACACACAACTTATGTTTAAGTTCAACGAAGCATGGCATTCACGAGCATAAACATGTTGTGTTCATATACTATTGGCCTTAATGCAATTGCTATGAAACGGGAAGGAATCAGTCAATAGATATTCAATTTAACACAATTAATGTATTGTATTGAGCGACAGTTCCGTGCCATCGGCTTAAACAAACCTCTCCTATGACAGTACAATTTACAAATATGCCACATACTTGTGATATTTTGACACTGGTTATAGCATTCATCGTAATTTAGTTTGCCAAGTCAATTACAACATGGGAATATTTTATGCACACTACCTAGACTGTCTAGAGACATTGTTACACACAGTTGATCCCATCATCCGTCTGATAAAAAGACAATTAAATAAGATGTAGTAGTCATTTGATTTCGCTGACAAATAACGCTATAACCTGAACCGTTATACATGAACATGTTTCTGTTAAAACATCTGTGACTTCCTAGAAATATCATTATCAAATTCACGGCATAATGAAAACCAAACCGTTTCCTCTTATAACTTTTAATACAACCGTATATTCATAATTACAAAGTTTAACGTAACGGTCTTACACACAGGAGGAAGAATCCGGAAACGTTGATTGAAGCAATGGGTATCGCAATTTGAACCAACCAAGTTTAATTAGTGCGTATATCGTAATGCATGCAAGCCATTTGTCGGCTCATATTGTATGTGCACTATATCACGGTGACAAGGCGATTACCACAACTTTTCCGCTCACCGTCGAAATTTCATACTTCTGACAAATGCACCGCATCCTTATGACGAAAACACAAATGGCGCAGGGGCCTAAAGCAAGTAAGCGGGTGACAAAATATTTTATTATAAGACATTGCAAAATGATTGCCACTTATGAAGGATTCCATCGATTTTTTGAGACATTATGCCATTCCTTTGGAAGTTTATCAGTCGTAAAATATGTAACATGACTTAGGAATAGTGTTTACAAAAAGTAGTGTAGCGCTCGACACAATTCGCACTCGTAAAGAAAATGTAATATTCTGATGATTATCGATGTGTCATACCTGATGTGACCGTCTTAAATCATTGTATATATAAGAGTGCGTGTCACATGAACCTGCTTGTTTCTATTTCTCATTGAAAGTCTTGTTTTTTTATGAAAACATACAAGTAAACAAAAATATAGGAGCACCGCACAACACTGATAAATGTAATAAACACCGCATCTCGATTCCGTTTCACTGAATCGGTGGCACCGCTTATTTCTGCTTTTTGTTTTAAACGATGTGCTCAACACGTTCTAGATAAGCCATCATTGGCTGCATTTACTTACGATAATCCTCCATTTATCTTACTTACATGTTCAAGATTTTATCTTGAAAATAATGGCATCACGTAATCGCAATCACAGGTAACCGTATCGTTGAAAACGAAAAAAGAAACGAAAGTTAATTTTAGGCTTATATTCATCACATAACATAGTTTGTGTAAACACACAGCCTTATTTAGATAATTGGTATGCATGAAGCAGTTTATTTTATTAAAAACAAAGTACACCTCTTAAATCGACTCCTTGTAAGTAAAATATAATTTTCGTTTTTTTTTCATTTTCAATGATACTGTACAGTTACCTGTGATCGCAATAGGATATTTTGTCTTGTTTTCCGGTAGGGATACATGGAAGGCATATTAAGTCTCGTGTATTAGTTTATCTATTTTTGTATTATTGAATGAACTAAGCGTGTTGTTGTCAACGCATATCTCTTGTGAAGACTATGTCAGATGAAGCTCTTTCTCTGTTTTTGGTGTTTATTTGAGGACCATTCACGTTACAGTGATACGTTTCCATAGTTTCATCCATACCCCCTACCCCCGAGGGTCGGTCGAGATTTTTTCTTTTTGGTTGCCACAACCACCGCATGTCGGAACAGATAATCGTAAAAGTACAGATATTTCCCCGGCCCTTGACAACTAAATATTGCCCCCGGGGTATTGGTTTGGGGGGTCTCAACATTTCCCCGGGAAGCTGGGACGCAAAACATGACGTTTTCCCGACTACCCTCAGTGGACCTTGGGGTGGGGGAGTGCATGATACTGACTGGAGCGTAATAAGAGAAATATTTTTAAAGTCCATGGATAGATCTTTATTGTTTTGAGGTACTGGGCGTTAGGTGTCTCTATTACAGAAGATGAACTGGTCGACGCTGATTTACGTTGACTGTAGACGCATTGAAATCATCTTCAGCACCAGTATGAAAAAGTCGCATTTTCTTGCCTTTTGTCCTTTTCAAAGGTTTAAACTTCTCTTTTTTCTGAAAGACAAATGATCAAAATTACACGGTGCTAAAATTCATAAAGATGCGGTGCTTTTACGGACAATGTTGAGCGGTGCTTATATTTCTACAATGTCAGTGTTGAGCGGTGCATAACTGCGAACACGTTTTCATGTAAAAATAGCAGTTATATACAATAAAGCATGTTAAAATGTGTTGTAAATTTGTTTATTCTACCATAACATACTATTTCGCAAACGGAATATTTCTTTGAAAGGGTTTAAACTCTGCAAAAATGCGATTTTCGCGTCATGAGAGTCACTTCTTTCACGACTTGCTAAAACTGTTTTCACTATTTTGAAGTTAATAGCTACTCAATTTCGATGCGGTAAACGGCAAATAGATCTTAAATATATACTTCATTCGATGGAATATCATTATATTACCAACATACCTGCTTTTCTCGGTTTCTTGGGTGATTTCGTTACTTGCCAAAAATGTGCATCCATTATTTTGGCAGAAGGATGTGGTGCATTTGTCAGAAGTATGAAAATTCGACGGTGAACGGAAAAGTTGTGGTTATCGCCTTGTCACCGTGTATATGGTGTGGTTCGAGTTAGAATCACTTCAATTACTGATCATAGAGGTGATTACATATCCGAAACAACACGCAATTGTCTAAGCGTCGTCAAAAAACGAGTTGTGCAAGTGGTAAATTACGTAGTCTGTATTGTATGCTTTTTGATCTGGTTTTATGTGAATGGCTGAGATCAAAGGCTTTACAAATAATGCTATAATCGTTGGTGGATTTACTGCCACACCATCTAATATTCCTGGTTTGTCTCAAATGTGCAATGAAACGTACTGCAGACCATTTGGTGAATTACTTTATAAGACATTACAATCTAATGTTAATCTGTATTATGCCTGGTCATACTATTTACTGTTTCTTTTGCAAACAATACCACCTTTGCACCAGACGAAACATTGCATTTAATTACCAAAAACATGTATCCATATTCATTCGAACAAGTACCGTCGGCCAACATTCCATCTTAGTCTGATATAACAAATAGATCAACACCAGGACAGTGGTTAATCATTGGGTAGTTCCGTGGGCTATCGCTTTATAAGCACAAATCTGCATCTTTGACCAAATAAATGACTTTCGTCCCTGTCCATCTTCACAATGCATTGTTTTACACAGAGAGGGTACCGGCGCCAGCACATAGAGAGTGTCGATACAGCGTTTTGCGTAGAGAGAGTGCCGAAACGGGTATACACAGTGTATAGTGTATATCCATCCATGTGACACCATAACATGAATATGGAATTGCATTTTTCCCAATGTTGCTAAACTCGAATTAATGTACTGGCGGCTGCTGTCTGTCGAGTTCCAGGCTCTCATATACCATTGACGATATAATACCTGACTCCATCAAATGTAAATTGTACAATTAAATGAGTTCTCCGTATATAATATAATTAGATAAGAGTTCCCCAAGGAGCACTACAGTGGAGATGCGATTACATATAAACTCACACTACACCATTGATGATCGTACCAAGTGGTGATTATTATCTTGGTTCTTGAAAGCATGTGACTTTGGGACGAACTATAGGTCATGAATAAGTAATCCATTTTTGCTTACTACTCAGAGGCGTATGGTATAATTGTACCACGCTACATATAGTGTTGGTTTTTAAATTGTATGTCAAATCAGAACACATAGTCTATACTATTTTCCTTTCCGTTATGGTTCCATACTTTGACAAATGTCCACATCTTATACAGTGTCACGTACACAATTGACGCCTGTCACGAATTCGTGCGTAAACTATAATTACTTCACACAAGGTCATATAAAGTGCATGCACAAAATCTGGTCTAATAAGCAGAGGGGTGTTGATTATACTAGAAGTGTTTCCTATATCAGGTTGAACATATGTTCGTTGACTTAATAACTATGCATCATGAAACACTTAGAGGCATTAAAGAAATTCATCTCCAGTTGATGAATTGCAATCGCAATTTTTGGCTTGGCCGACCTTACACATTTACGTATATACGAATCTTGACCTATTCGTCTAGAAGAAAAATAATCGCATAAAATCGGTATATTACCTTTTAAATACCTAAAATCTATTGCTTGACTAACGCAGTAAAATATAAATTCAACGTTATTACAGCGTATATGTTGTTTATATACCGGGAAAAGCCATGGCCTAATTTACGGGTGGTAAAACATGTAAGGAAGTGGTCATCAATAGCGCCTTTGATCGTAATGTAAGTTGTATGAATACTGTATGTATAGCTTTGTGATTAAAACGTCTACAGAGCATGTTTGTATCATCGAAATGGAGTTTAGTCACTTTAAGTCTTTATCTGTTTAGACCTTAATGCAATGAAGCTCATGTTTTCAATTATTGTGGCATAGATACCTATAACCACCTAAATAGGCCTGTGATGCATCTTTCATAATTCTGATATTAGGTATTTGCATTTTAAGTGGTTGTACCCCAGTTGTGTAGTAAAAACGGTACTGTTACCACTGTTAATAAAGATGATAATTTGACTTTTTGCATTATTATAATGGGATTAGGAGGCTGTAGCACTATACCAAACTAGCTATGGTATTGGTTAATTTAAAACATATATCAATCTTAGCTGTTAAATTGCAAATGGTGACGGCTGTCGAATGTCACGAGGTTTTATATCATTTTATTGCTTAGCGACGTCGACATAATTTAGTAGTAGTTTGTATTTTGTGTGAATGTTTGCATGTATTGTAATGCCGGATGATTGTTTGATTTCAATAATATTAATACCATAACGCTTACTGTCATCATGCATAATTGTTTATTTCGAGAAACGTGATGTGGACAGTTCCTTTGAGACATTTACCGACACATTAAGTATATAATATTGATCATTATCATTAATTATGTATACTTTGTATCGTTGATAAGTCTATATAATTGTCATTAACTGATCACCACTATATTTGAAGAAGTTTATTTTCCGATTATTTGTTAATATATGCTTATTTGAATATATACTAACTTCATGTATACGAAATGATAGCTGTGGAAACATTACATCTGTGGAATGTTATATGACATTCAAACATAATCCGTAGTTTTTTATATACATATACGAGCGTATAAGAGCTCAATGAGTGAATGAAATACCGTTACTACACAGCTTAGACAAACAGTGTATAACTATATTATTGTTCCCCGGAAAAGTAGAGCTATCTTGTCTTTCTGTCGCTCAGTAATCGTAATTACTCGGGCATTTCAGTAACTGAGAAATACGCCTCGTACATAAGCGTATGGTTACAAATGTTGCAAATCAGCAGTGTTTTAATGCTATCAAAATGCCCTTCAATTAACGGTCTCCTTTGAGGAGTTGATACCTTCCCAGGAGTATGTAACCTTTTAGTTCTCTTCGATCCCATCGTTTGATTATCATGAGCCATGTTGTAAAGTAGTCCATGATGATGGCGTATTTCCAATTATGTCCGAGGCAAGTTCGTTAGATAACGCTGACGAGTTCCGATTGTGCGGTCAAATGCACATCCTAACAAGTTATAAAATAGAAATATTAATGAAGTATATTAACCTAATAATATATCTTTAATCTACGGATAAAGTATATTTTCTGGCAGAATAGAACGATGGATTCTTATACATATGAAACAGCTTCTGAAACTATAGGATGAAGTTATACTATCTGGTTAGTGCAAATGCCGTAATTGTAGAATACGGTATAATCAAATATCCAAGCGTTGATGTAGAATTACATGTAATAAGTATGAACGCATTGCCATGTCGTTTTCAGTTACATTACAATATAACGAAATTAGTTTGTGATATGAATTACGCTTTGACACATTAGAAGGGTAAACATGTAGGTAAAATCAACAAGAAAGTCTAATAAATGAATCACTGATATTCCGGTATGGACAAAAAAAGCAGTCGAACATAAATTGTAAACATGTCTCACCAGGCTGTGTCAGCCAGCATATTTTATAAAACAATACACAGGTACTATATAGTGTTACTTTATAACTGCACAACGTGCTAAGGTAACACGTCTACTTTTTCGGTGTAATAACTAGAACGATAAATCACTGTCACATCTGATCCAAAATTCAATTGACATTTCTACACTATGCCCGTCGATTATTTTATGAATTACGGCAGTCGCAATATAACATAACAGTACAAGTAATCAACTATATAATGGCATTTTATATCCTTGGGTTTTTTAAGGGTTTTTGTCATTATTCAGATTTTTTATAGGATAATGGTAACTAATGACAATAAATACGTTATTTAAAGAGGCAACAAAGTTAGGTATCCCCAGTCTCCCATGTGAACCTACCTAATACTGCTATGTATAGACATTGTTTCATGATGCATTAATCAATTTTCGACTTCCTCAATCCTTTGTACAGTATAAACCAGGAAGCATGTGTTAAATTGGCAAGAATTTCCAAGAACCATACAAATTTGGCTAGATTTGCTGATCCTTTTACTAGCACTTTAATATTAGTTTCAATTTAACAAACATATTCTACTACATGTTACGAGGTGTGTGGAACGATATTGTTTTGTTAATATTGAATGTCCCTTCTTAGAATATTGGTTAAAGACATAAAACATTTTATTAGTTTCCTCTGTGATGTGTAAGCATTTATTATGAAATTCTCCGAGAACATTAGAAATGCTTAACCTTTAATTACGTGCGCATTGTTTTGATTAATACGTGTATCGTTGCTTCTCCAATGTTGGATTAATTAATATTTAGTCTAGAAACTATAGATACGTTAAGTGAAATGTTTTTTTTATAATTATTGGAATAAATAATTGTTCTTTGTATTAATTAAATGTTACTCAGGCTAACACTTGCTTCGCTATATGCACACATGTGCCTTGATAACTCTGAGTTACACAACCATCAGCAATCAGCAATGTTCATCGCAAGTTTGTTTATGGACTTAAATATTCTGAATTATAATTACAACATTAGACAAAGGAGTGGAGTATAGAAATGTTTATATGTATATACATCGTACCGGGGAGGAAACGGTAGCAGAAAAAAAAACACAAAAGAAAACGACTTGGAAACTCACAATCAGATGTAAAGCGGTACTTCCAGACAGTTAGTCAAACATATCCGGAGATACACTGCCACAGATATTCGGCAAGGAAAAGCTGAACGACTCAAACTCTCTAAATGGAAAAGAACCATGAACGAAACCTCGTTGGAGTACTGAATGTGGTGATTGATCTTTAAAAGTCTACTATAACAATACAGTCAACTCGGTCAACCAAACTAAGAAAGAGTGTAGCGAATGCACGATGTGATTAAGCAATTCTCATTAATTTTGACTAATATTGTGGCAAAGTATCGTATTGTCACAGCTAACTGTATATGTATCATTGATAAGAAACGGAAATGTTTTTTGGTGGATTACTTTGGGGTTTTTTTGTTGTTTTTTTCATGATACAATTACCTTTTGGTATTGTGTATCGAAATTAAATCCTAGTACATGGGTACTTGATATTGGTACTATATAACCACACAACGTTCTTACGTCTGCTTTTCGGTGTAATAACTAGAACGAGAGTTCATTGTAACATCTGATCCCAAAAATCAATTTTATTTTGACAGTATTCCCGTCGATTACTTAGTACCCGTATAATTTCAGCTGTAGCAATATGACAGAACATTATAAGTGATCAAAGAACAATATGTAAATTTTTATTTCCTTGGAGTTTTCAAGGTTTTTTGTCATTGCTCATACGTTTTTATAGGATACAAGTTACTAAGACCTATCCTTTATTGCAGATATTTTTTCTGATTACTTGAATTATTTTCTATTTCCTCCATTCTTTGTACATAGGCCAGGAAGCATGTTTTGAATAAGCAAGAATTTCTCCGAACCATATCAACATTGGCTATATTTGCTGATTCTTTTCTAGCACTTTTAATATTTGTTTCAATACCACAAAATGTTTCTGCTAATGAGGTGTGTAGGAGATACTGTTTTGTTAATGTCGTATGTCCCATTTAAGAACATCAACACGATTTATACAACAGTGAATTGGTTTTCTCGGTGGTATGTTAATATAAGAGGGGTGATCAATATATTCGAGGACTTTCCTCCTTATTCTTTAAATATTGGAACTAAAGTAATGAAATTACAAGATGATGTAGATCAATCATTTATCTCGCGTTTCTTTTAATTTAATTTATGGTAACGTCGCTATTTACGTGATGGCGTCAGTTTTTGTAACCAAGGTGAAGCACGCATATCGTACGTAACGTTATTTCAGAGCATCGGCATGCTATGAAAGTTAACGCGAACCTCGTAAAATCCTCGCAATATCTATGAAATGATTGTGCATGGATTCTATGCGCTTCGTATTGGCCATTGTCATTTGATTCCATTGTTTTTGTGATTGTAGGGTCTATGTCAAACGGATGTCGATAAAATAAGGATAAACAACAAAAATAGCACCGTGGTATGGACTATTTCGGTTAAAATATGCAAAATTAAAAGCACAGATCTGAACTAAATGTAAATGGCGAAAACGAAGACTAATAAAGGCTACAAAACATGAACTCGTTGACTCCAGATCAACAGGGTTCTTTCGATATTGCGCCCTAAACTTGTTATTATGTGCGCCATGATTAATATCGTTGCTTCTTCAATGTTGAAATAATTTTGATCTTCTAGAAACTAGATACTTTAGGTGAAATCATGTTTTGAAATAATGGATTAAAGTATCACATGATCATTGGATTAATGTTATGTTACATTTGTATTACGGTTCACACTTGTTTCGATATATGCACATCTGTGCCTAGATTAAATTGAGTTTCGCCGTACAATCATGTGTACAAACATGTATCGACTTTATCGAGAGAGGGGATTTATTCTAGATTAATCTGACAACTTCTAGCATTAGAACATGGAGTCAAGTATCTTAACATCATAACAGGAAAGCAAACGTTATCTGAAAAAAGAACAAAGTCTAACACAATAACGGTATTGCCAATCAGTAAGTCAAACATAGCTGGAGACACAATGCCACAAATAGCTTCGAAAAAGAAAAAACTTGAATGGCAACACTGACTCAATTGAACAAAACAGAAACACTGAAGGATGTAGGAGGTGACAAGATAACAAGATACTGCTACAACACAGCAAAGTCAGGACAATTTCATTAAGCGCTTTCCATATGCAGTCTGAGTGTACGCAGTCATCATTGTACAACAGACAAAACAACAATTTTTCTAGTTAAACACTTAAATGAGTTAAATTACATAAAAGTAGAAAGCCTTTTCTCATTGGAAGTTCAATAATAACGCCAAGAATATCTCATGTCGAACATGATCGGAATTATGACTGTTTTGAGGCCTGAATGCATGAACCACCTTTGTAGGAATTGGTGGAAAATTTAAATAGTTATGAATACATGTATAACCAAAAGAAATGTGCCACATGTTGTCTTCTAGTATATTTGCTCCGTTGCTTCCCTTATTTGCTTGAGTCTAGAAAAGTACTTCTGAATTATTAACTTATCAATATGTATAGAACCGGAAAAACTAACTTCAAGTTTTCATTGAACCATGGCTTTATAAATAGTTATAAATTCCAGGAATATCCCGTTGTAATTATAAGATTTAGAATGCTAACATTTTGGCATCTGTTCGGATTAGTTTCCAATCTAATTTCTCTAATCGGACAAATCGTTTGCATATTTGTATTTGAATTTATTTCATATCCATTTCGTCTTCTCAAACCATGGTTGTAAAAGATAATACGGCAAAACATCTAAACCATTAAACTAGCAGATTAAGACAATGTATTTGATTTTAAAGCAAGAGAATTTTTCTTCAATCACAAGATTGGCATACTCCAATTACGGTTCCATATTGCGCTAATTATATACATTTGTATTTATGAAATCCCAAGAACATTTGAACAAATGTACTACTACAAATTAGGTTTTCTCTTGACAAATACGGTCACAAACGTGTGTAAATATTGTGATATATACAAGAGTCTTTGTAACTTATTTGCATTTTTCGTTATTTTGTTTGAATTATATCTTACTGTATATTTATCAGTGACGGTTTGTGTAGTAAAAAAAAACTACTACTTTTGTTAAACAGACATGTTGAGGAGGATTGCTTATAAATGCTGGTGAAGTTAGCCTTTTCAAATGTAACATGTTAAATGTCATGGATGAAAACTGGGTTTTCATCATTCTACAACTGGAATATGACGAACCTAGAGTATATAGTCTGGATTTCTTTACTCAATAAACATGTTGTTTTCATATTGGACACGTTGGCTTCTGCATTAAGAAGGGATATCACCAATTTAACAATTGTAACGTAGTTATGGCATCCAACATTACCACGTTTACTGATTACATGGAAAGAATTGCATATTGTTAAGTCGCATTCCTTCAAATAACTGATCAAAGAGGTACTTCATAAGACTTGTGTATGTGGAACAGCACAATGTTGTCTATTAAGCGTCGTCTATAGACATACTGTAATAGTGCTTGTGGTAAGTTATACTGCATTGTGTGCTATTTAAACCGTAGTTATTTGCATTGTTGAGTAGCAAAGCTTTAAAAATAATACTAAGATTGTTATTGGATTTAGTTCCATGCCATTTAGTAATCCTAGATTGTCACCCATGGGCAATAAAACGTATGACAGACCATTTGGGGAATTACTTTACGAGACTATGCGGTAATCTGTCTTATCCTCGGCCACACTATTTGCTGTTTCAGCAATAATACCAACATTTCACTACAACATGTGAAATGTGTAATTTGTATTTCGATATAGCGGTATTGACAACGTCACTGACATTTTGCGACGGTTATCTGTAATAATTATCGCATTGTTATTTCAGTAAAGTGCTTTTGACTTGATACATGTCTAAACCCATGACCTTTGATTTCAAACCTCCCGATAGTCGTTCTTATATTATAAATTGTTTTTCGAGAGTGTTTTATGGATAACATCTTACTGCAATGTATATTCTATTCGACATTTTGCGATGGTTATCCTAAATGGATATCTGAAATTATTCTTAACGTGCTTTTGTGACTTGATACATTTCTTACAAGGATGTGATATATTTCTTCGTTCGATCTTATTCTTCAAAAGCTTTCAGAAATGACAAAATCTAAGCTATACGTTGATTGGGTAAGGAGGACTGAAGGAAAAAGAAAATGAGTATTTAATATTGACTGACATATCATCCGTGATAAGGCATATAGCACGATAGATTGTCTACACTCTAACACAGATCCATATATCATACGGCCACACAATCAAGTTACGCTCCATTTCATAGTGCGTTTGGTAGGCATTTGTACTAGAATAATTCAAAAGTGTCGCGATATTCAAAACAATCGAAAACATTTTCTTACACTCTTTGGTTATGTAACGTTCTTGATATAAACCACCGACGCACGCGATAATTTATAATATTTTTAACGAGAATCTCCAGTTGGATGAGTAGGCTGAGAAACGTTTCATATTATAACTCCTCTGACATCAACTAGTAAATGATAGTGAAATAACACGGGACAAGTGAACTTATTGAAATAACAGTCGATTATCTCGTTGAAGAAATTAAGTAAAAGTAAATTCAAATAACTTGAGGCATGATACCTCTTCTGTCAGAGCGCTAAGGTTAGGGTTCTTTGTTAACGAGTTTTAACATCTCCATTATAACGAGGGGATGTTTGCCTTAGGGTGGAGGAAACTGTACAAAATACATTGCATTAGTGAAGTTTTCCTATCCTTTACCAAAGGGACTTTAATTATGATTAATCACAAACTGAAGTTGCTTCGTAAATGGCAATCGTTGGAGCTCTAGCTACAGCATCTAGATGCTGCTGATTGCCATCATGATTTATATATTAAATGCGATCATTAGTGGCGGATCAATCAGTCATGCGGATTTCAAACACATCACTTACGAGGCTTCGTTACAATTAGTTCATTAAATGTGATCTATCTTCTGTTCTGAAATAATCAGGCGTAATAATGATCTAGGCTAATGATGGAACAACTGTCATTGATTCTTTTGCATGTTTAAAATTGATTGTACTGATATTTTCTCCATTCGATTTTTATGTATTTAATAGCCCGTCTTGTAAATCGATTAATTGATTGTTAGTCAAGTTTTATATACATGCCATAACAAGCATACGACATACAAGCAAACATTATGGTCGTTTTTTCTAATGACGCTGCTCCTTCTTAACAATAATCCGCAATTACTGGTGATACCAATATGACTGTTCGGTGTGTCTACTACTGAAGGAAATTTATAATTTATAATTAGTTAAGATGTTTTTTCTTTAATCAGTGAATGCAACTTTGTTATAACTTATTACCAATTAGTACAGTGAGACCAATTATATTCAGGAAAGCGAAGTGTGTGATTTTGATGCAATTACGAATACAGAAGTACAATGTTCTTATTCTGAAAAATATCTTGTGTGTGCATTAACATACACAATAGACTATTCTTCACTTGAATCAAATGTAACTACAAATTGATTCGCATTCCATGAATAAATTTAACAATCTCATATACAGGGTGATTAAAAAATTCGGCACATTTAGTAAATGCGTATTACCTCGCGAGTTATTTACTTACACACATTAATTTAGTATCGCAGGAAAGATATAAAACTAATATAATTTTGACCATAACTGCAAATAGTTTCGAAATACGCTAGTTTAGTCTGACATACGCAATGCCAATCATTTTGAAATGGGAAGCATATGTGCATGATATCAAGTCGTCCATACGGTATGATTATCCTACATGGACAACACTCGTCTATGTATACAATTTAATCGGTGCAACGATTGTTATTTAGTTGTGCTTTTTGGTCGTGTGTCTGCAACTTAATGAGATCTCGCATTATTTTTTCTGATTGTCTACCGTACTCAAGTGTATTTCTAGACGGAATAACAAGGGTTTAATATATAAGAGATGTCTGTTATATCACAAAAGAACGATTTAGATAGACGTAGAGTGCTGATAGTAGACGAGTATACAAGAACTCACGCTACAATTGTGTATTCTGTACGGAGCTTCCTACCGTAGAATCCATCACCCACCAGAAGCGGACTGCACAAAACACGAATGCTATTTACATCGAGAATAAAATGATAAGTATCAAATATCGGCAACTCGTGTCGGTAAAACAATATATTGATAGCAGGGTATACTATTTTGTGAGTTCGACCTCTCGTGGTGACCAATAATATTTAGAAAATATTGTTACACTTCAGATTACCGTTTTATCAACTTACAGTTAACGGAAATCGTAAACTTGTGTTCAAATTTAAATTTTGTATAATTCGTTAACAACTGCCACTTTGTGACATATTTTGTTTGTAGAAGCTCATTAACTGAATCTTTATAAGTATTACAACCCCATCTATTACATTGTATACTTGTTCAAGTATTATAAAGAATATAAAATTTATCGTAAGTTTAAGATTTCCGTAAATGCTTTAACAGTACCAAGGAGACTTCTTCAAAATAGGTGTCAACATGTAGTCGTGTAGTTTAACGACAATGTGATTGAGCGGTGTTCATATGATTGATATAATGTGGGCATTTAAAATGTTCAACAAAACATACACTGATAATATTGTGAGAAAGTATAGTATTGCACAGTTTTAACTCTCCCAGTGGCGTCAACTAAACTAATTAGTGTTGTTCAGAGAAATATAAAAAATACAGAATTTTTTCTCAGAATGATTTATGGTCACTTATTGATTTCAAACGGTTTCAAGCCCACTGTGGGATAATTCAGTGACAGAAGAAAAATCGCTATCTAAAATATTTTGGAAACTAAAATATTGCTGATACAGTGAACACATAGCGACAAACGAAAATGTATTTGTAATACGCTGTAGTTAAAAGTTCCATCCATAAATTAATATCACTATTCCCATTTTGCCTTCCCCACATTTGATGAAATGATTTAACACGCATTCATTATTGAAATAAAGGTAACCAAAACATTACCCAGCGATTCTCCCAGAATTGACACATGGAAAATCTGAAAAATGAGCTTTCGAGTTTAGCCATAGCAATGATAGATTCTGAAATGACATATTTTGAGAATCTAGTCTCCAGTTTCCCTCCACACCATTTTTACCATTTTCTTGCATCCTATGTTTCAGATACTTGTATCATATGTGCGTTACGAAGCATATATCGTATCCACATTGGTCACTTAATGTCATATAATCGACACAGATTTCTCACATACATGATTTAAGAAAATTGAACTAACCGCAATTACAAAGGAAACCTAACTGTAAAGTGACAAGTCTTTGAGAGGGTCGTACGTAGTTTCCTATGTATATTTATTTGTACCTAGTGTGATGTAATGCTAGCACGTTGGTACTGTTGCTGAGTATGACAGAAAGCTATCAATACGTTTGACATTCGCATAACAGGTGCAAATTATCAATGAATCTGCTACACAAAAATTAAAGGCCATTTTGCTTCTGAATATCGGATAGAAGCAATACTAAATATATCCTCGAGTGACCATAATTCGCCTACTTAAGCGTTAAACACGCAATAAACAATGGCAAACTTCATGTTTATATTAAATAAGGTCACTTACTTGGTAATATAATTCCTTCAATTTATCTAACTCAAATGTAAACCAATAAAATGATAAAATACTCCAAGAATTGAATAAAGCAAACGTCATAGTAAATAAAAGTCAGCCATTTTGACCGTGACCTAAATACGTCACATGGCGCGCGCGATCAATTGGGCCAAAACTATTCACTTTAGCTAAACGTCCCAATTATGAAATTAAGCCTGAGCATTGTTAAATCAAATTAAGAAAAAAATCTAGTGCAAAAACAGCATATTTGTCACTGTTAAGTGATATTTACTCTTCGTGTATTAATTCTGATTGGTCGTGCCTCACGCCAGTCTCTAATGGGTAATAAATAGACTTTGGCTGCATTATAAACAAACTTTTTTACATCGCCATTACCGGCGTGGATCACTTAATGAATTTCAAGATAATCGCCGATAGTGATGTGTGATCTGCCGATGTATGGTCTACAGAAATACAGAATTCGATATTTTTTTCCTATTCTGACCGTAAGGTCGGAAGCAACTTTGACCGAAGATATTTTTGGTTTGACCTTAAAAATAATTTATCCGACCACGTGACTTTCATTCATGAAACTGTAAACAATGCAGTCGTGTGAAAAAATATCCGATTACGTTGCACATAGCGTTTACTGGGGTATTTCAACTACACGACTTTTTGGGAATAGTGAAAATGGTATAGTTTTATGATTTTTTGTGAAAGTAATCGAAAATTACATGTTATGACCTTGTATTTTCAGAAAAAAATATTCCCGCTAAAAAGATACAATTTTGTAAACATTTTCTCAAGATATGCGCGCGCATCGTCCAAATCTCACGAGACTAGAGCCAAAACAAAATGGCGGTCGATTCGAAGGTCAGAGGCGATATTAGGGCTCTCTACGATATGCAGTATTCTGCCACAACATGCAATATTTGCAAATAAAACCAATTTTGGTGCCGTTTTAATTATTTTTCTCGTGCAATCGTAGTTATATGTTAGTAGGCAATGTTATAGAGAGACAGGCAATAACAACTTCTGGACAACCAGGGTTGTTTCATTTGTGTACTTCACTTATTGTATGGTGCCAGTTAAAATACACATTACATAACAAATACATTATATTGATTGAGTTTATTTCAAACTGTTGACTAGACATGGATTACACTAAAACCTTCCATGATAATCATACTGTTTCCCTTGCAATGTTTATTTTGAAGAGAGTCTCACAATTGTTCAATCTTCAATGCCAGGAAATGCGACAATACAACTCAGCTCAATCCCAAAATAACAAGTATACTGTATACAACAATGATAAAGCAATATAACGTACTTTACCGTAGATGAATAACTGTATTATTTTTCCTTAAGGGTTCAATATAATCACCAGACAGGTCAATCGTAAGTTTTATTTTACGCTTCATGATTCATTGAATATCCTAAAAAAGCAGAATCTTCAATTGCCTGTGCTTTGCATGGAGCCCGTTATTTCTGGAATGACATTCCTCTTGAACAACCCGAAACAATCTGCATGTATTTTTATCAAACGATAAAATAGACTGCAATGTTTTATTGACTTATAACTTTGTTGATAGTTAAATAATTCCAGTAAACCTCATTGCAGAACAAAACATAAAACTCTTAAAATTAGAATGCATATATATCGGAATCTTAATGGATTAATTTCCAATTTAAACTCTTTAATCGAAAACAAATTTGCATGTTTAATTTTGAATTTATTCCTTCTCGTTGTTTTCTTCTTAAAACAAGACTTTTAAAAACATTAATATCATAAAACATAAAAACATGTAAAAAATTATATCCATTATACTCGTTCAGGAAATAGTTTTAAGTTTTTCAGGCGCTCATTTAATGATATTTCCAGAGCCTACTTAATAATTTTTATATCAATTGTCAACTACATGAACATGAAAACGTCAATTACATTCATAGGCATTTGGTTTTTAAATATTTGCCCTGGTCACCAATAGTCACTTCTTATACATTCTTCTCTTTAGGGTCCCAATATGTGACTTTCAATGACTAGGAAGAATAAATACTTTACGCACAGTTGAAATCAAATGTATATGACTATACTCGTATCACATGTACTCTAATTGCAATGCTCCCTTATCTATTTACTATATCAGAGAGTGTCTAATTGCTCGGTACATGTATATAGTCCAGTCATTTTAACTTTTAACCTCAAACTAATTGTTTATACATCTGTATGGTGCGTAAAGCTAACCTTAGCAATGTACAAAATGTCCTAATTGAATATTCGTGGGGCTTTTTGAGATATTCACAAATATATTGAATTGTCACATGTTTTCGCGATATTTTTCACTTTTGATATAAATAATTATTGACTTGTATCAGTAACTTATTTTTACATCGTGCTTAGAGGTCGCAATTTGTATTTGATTTTTATCAAACTTGGCAGCAATGATCATCGGAAGCTAATCTATGTCAAATTAAATTTTGAGTTAACCTGAGCCAAGCTCTAGGTCACTAGGTCAAAAAATTAGACAAAAAACGAGAGGGTTCGCAATTTCAACCTTACACATGTGAAATTTAGTCACAATGATCATCTTACAAATCTCAAGGTCATGTGTGAAATTGTATTAACCTGAGTTAAAAACTAGGTCACTAGGCCAAATAATGTAACAAATCTTTAGAATGCGCCCTTTTTACCTAATCTTTATGAAACCATGTCACATGGATTATGAAGACAACAGGTCAAATTCAACATTTACTTATCATGAGTTCAAACTAGGTCACTAGGTCAAATAATAGACAAACCTTCTTGAACCAAAAGGTCGCATGAATTGACCTGATTTTACCCAAATAACTCATAACGCACTTGTCTTAGATGTTTTGAGATGAGCATTGTGACCAAGTTGCATAAATATTAGACCAAAATTGTGACTTTTGTACCTACACAACGTTTTCCTCTGATTTGAATTAGCGATCTACTTTTTGACACCGGCTGACCCAATTTTTATTACTTTGACCTAGATTTTGTTGATATTATTATTGTGACCAAGTTTCATAAATATTAGGTCAACATTATGACCTCTAGCGACTACACAAGGTTTTGCTACAATTTGACCTAGTGACCTAGTTTTTTTACCCTTGCTCATCCATTTCCTACCTTGGCCTAAAGTTTGTTCAGATGATCATTCTGACCAAGTTTCATAATCATAAAGTCAAAATTGTGGATACAAATAAGTTGTGGACGAACAGACAAAGAGACCAATCATTATTACTCCCGAATCGATAGATTCATGTATATCATCATTACTGTATACTGTTCAAACACAAATATCTTTTTTCCTTTAGACACACATGTATACCACAAATGATATGTGTAAATTTTAAACAAATTTGATTAATATTAAAGTGCTATTTTGAGTCATTTTATCGACATTTGAATGGGTAGTATACCATCACGTAGACTGGCATAAATATGAAAAGTAAATTGTCTGATGATAAAATCATTATTTGTATTCGATAGCGGAAGGCTGTATCTTTCAGAAAATAAAAGCTTTAATGTGCAATTAGTAAATATCTAACGACTTACATGGGAATTATTCGAACTTAAAATTCCCCATGTAGTATGAAATAAGGAAAATGCTAAAATTGCTACCAGAAGTGACCTTACACATGTCGATTCTTTTGTATTTTCCCCACTGAACTCGCATATTTGACGTTTCGTCTGTAGTTGATAATAGTCTGTCGATGATGAAAATGCAAAGAAGCAGTTTGTTTGAGGTTTACCATATTTTTTACCTTCAATGACTGGAGTAATATATATGCTGTCTAGTGTATGGTGTAGGCTATTACTATTTAATTTATTGCATGGTTAGTAAATTATTTAACTTGCTTAATTAGAAAGTGGATTTGTTTTCAAAATGGCAGTCGCATTTCGTTTTACGAACCAAAGTACACCAAGTCCCTAGCCAGACACTGTGCCTGTCAGTGTTCATATCGTTATGTTCTTGGAAGTCTTTGTAACCAGAAATAATATATATTCTTATCCCATTATAGAATAGTTAGGTTAGTTTAGAAGGTTATATTAACCGTTAACGGACAAATGATATCGGTAATTTACAACACTTCCTACAGATCATCTAATTTTGATATCTCATTGGTCTGTGAGGTACGATATCACTGTTTGTACCGCTGGTGAAACACTAACCAATATGTGATTATGTTGATGATGGGCTTCAACATCGCAAACATATCAAACATAGGAAACGTCTGTAAATGTATGCAGCATCTGTGATTTCTGTCAACCACGCCTCCTACTATTGATTTCCATATTTATTCATATATATCCATGATAAAACGGATATGTGCATTAGTGGCGCAGCAACTAGTGAAAATATGGATTTCTGTGATCACTCGGTGATTTAAAATTTGATCTTCCACCAAAATCTACAAAATTAATATCTTCTATTCAAAGTGTAGGATATTTCGTAATATGTCAAAAGTATCGAAGCGCTTTGAAAAGTGTCAGAAAATCGTAGAATGTATATTGAATGCAGTTGGGTCTAGGACCGCTTTTGCTGTTAACACAAAGTTGTTTGATGTCTAAATCCCCGCCCTACAGCCAGATCTGACAATCCCAATCTCCGGGGTCAGTACACATAAACACATCTTGTAACAGAACCAAAGTATATTCACCGGGCCTAGGAGTCGATTAGGTTGTCTTATTGCGGCCACTTGTGAAGATGTGTCGGTCTAATTATCCCTGTACTCTCGCCGGCGGTACCGGGACATGTGAGAACGGAGCTAATACATGTTATACATAGCGTTATACATGTACTCGATTTCTAACGTGTGAATTTCAATGATCTAAAATCTTGTTTTTTCCAAATTACGTTATGAAGTAATGATTTGAAGCCAAAACATATTTCTTAAAACTAAAAATCTAATTAAAAAGTATCGGCTCCAGTTGGGTTTGAACCCGTAATCAATAGGACATTCGAATACCTTTGTAATGAATTATTTTATGAAAAATGTTCATCACATAAGAACAAATTAAATCATATATTTAAATGACAAACAGGCATCAAAAAACATTGTCTTATTATGACAAATGGACATGATGATTTTTTTTATACCACGGTATAATAACATAATGCAACAGTTCTGCTTATCTTAAGGCAGCTGTGGCGTTCAATAGAGCTAGTCTGAGTTCCATAGGACCAGTTTTCACAATCTTAGTATTACTTTCAAATAAACAAAAAATCGGTCTTGTAATTGACATAGTTCTCCAAAATGACGTTTTATATTAAAGATATAAGAATAATATAAGTGTAAGGTAGTTCTTTTCAACATTTGTTTGGCAAAGAGCAAAGAAGTGTTCGTTGAAGTGTACATAGTTTATACTATACCGATGAGAAAACCATTGAAACTGCGAAAAATTACAGTTTTAAGTAAGTATTTCCTCGGCCGTAAACGTCATCCATATTTTGCGTCCTCGGCCGTAAACGTCATCATCACTAAACGTCATAATTTTGGAGCATACTAGGGTCTCTTTGAAACGGTCAATCGTTGGTTTCAGGGCACGGACAGAGTTTTAAACTTTACAGAATTGTTCATAAAAGAATTTTCATTAGATTTTTGAGGTTAAATAGTTCAATACTAGCGCAAACTGTTTAATTTCGGGCAATGTATGTGAAAATTGAGCATTATTTTCTGCGTGTCGTGTATAAACAGGCTCTATTAGATATATTCCGCAAATATAGCATGCGAGGCTGTGTGAATCGTACATTTAAACTTTGTGGTCATTCACAAATCGCTAGATCCAAAAGAAATATCGAAATCGATAAGTTCGGGCAATAAATATAACCACACTACTTACCCGTCATCAGTATTTACCTCGGCGTATCGCATTACTCGACCGAGCACGCATCCGGTTATACCGTGTTAAGATAGATCAACACTTTTCGTATACGATATATGCACATTGAATCAATCACAACGAAATACGGGAAAACAAAAGCAAGTAATTGAAAAGTGAAATTGGTTTTATTTTCCACATGCGTTCTTCAGTCAGTGATGCATTGTTTGTAATATAAAATAGATCAAATATTACTCTATTTAATATCAAGAGAAAAACGATTAGTAAACCTTGACTTTATCCTTTCCTTCAGACCAATTGTCAGGGGAATCATTTTACCCTTCGCATTGGCAATGCCCTTAAAGAGGTTTAACCGGATATACCTGAGTTAACGGTATATATATACCGCTAATCTTTCGAATGGGAAAGTTCCCCTTTGGTATTGCTTATTGAATCCGTGATACCTTTCTGATTTGATTCAATACAAAAACAAATGTCGACAACACAATTTGGTATCTTCAAAAAAGAGATCCACCAGTTAGGTTATCCTCAACAACATAGGTTTTTAAAATTAGCATGTCTATTAATTTAGTTTTTACGATAATTGTATCGTACGGTAATTTTAGCAGTGACTGTTTGAGTGGATAACGTAATCTTTCAAAGCTGTTGGATAGCAAGTACTGTACAATTAATTTTGTTAAAATGACATGATGACAGGGTTGCTTTTTAATGTTTGTGCAGTTAGCCTTTTTTAATGTAATTGTCAAGTATCCTGGACAAAAGCCGGCATTCCACCGTTCTACAACTGCAATATGGCGAACCTACAATATCTAGCCTGGATTTCTTTACAATACAAACAGGCTATTGTAAGTCATTTTCATAGTGGACTTTGATTAAGGTCTATGGAAAACGAAATATGTTCATCTTATGGCCTCCAAATTTTTCACATGTTTACGGATTACTTGATAAGAATTATATATTGTTCAGACACACCCCTTCAATTAACTGATCGAATAAGTACTTGTGTATATGCAAATACACAATATTGTCTATTAAGCATCGTCTATAGACAAACAGTGCATTTGTGTCTGTGGCAAATTTGTCTCTATTGCATGCTATTAAACTGTTGTTATTTGAATTGTTGAGTCAAAAGGCTTGATAGATAATGAATTTCATTCCACGCCATTTAGTAATCCTAGATTGTCACCAATGGGCAACATAACGTACAACAGACAATTTGGAGAATTAATTTACGAGACTGTGCAATTAGGTAATCTGTCTTATTGCTTGTCACACTATTTGCTGTTTCAGTATCAATACCAACATTGCTCTACAACATGTGGCATTTGTAATTTGTATTTCAATATAGTGGAAGAGATAACGTCGATGACATTTTTACAATCGGTTTCGGTAATAATTATCGCAATTTTTCAGTTTCATTTTTTGCTACATTTCTTAAACATGTGACCTTTTTGATAGTCGCTCTTTATTGCCGACATTGTTTTTCGACAGTTATTTATAGATCATAACTTAAGACATACGAATCGACATTTTGCGATGGTTATCCTCAACGGATATCTGAAATTATTCATAAGGTGAATTTGCGACTGGATACATTTCTTACAAGCTTGTGATATATTGCTTCCTTCGATCTTATTCCACAAAAGCTTTCACAAATGACATATTGTAAGCTACACGTTCATTGGATACTGAGTACTGAAGGAAAAAGGAAATGGGTATTTATTATTGACTGACATATCATCCGTGATGAGGCATATACAGTAGTCGGAACGTCCGAGTTGTCAAAATTTGCGTGTATCGTGCGTGTATGGTTCGTGTAACGTGCGTATCGTATGCGTGCGTGTATCGTGTGATTTTAGTAACGTGCATCGTCTATCGTATCGTATCGCCCATCGTGCATATCGTGTGTATCGTGTACATCGTATCGTGTACATCGTGTACAACGTGTATAACGTGTGAATCGTGTATGGTACAGTATAAGTATACGAAACACGATAGCATCGTATCGTGTGAATCGTCCATGTACATTATAAAAACACAACACACTTTTTTCCGACATGAAGGGGTACATGTCGAGGGTCCTATAATAAATCCAAATTACCGAAAGGTATGGGACGATACGAGGGCCTTTTAAACTTATGCCAAATCAAATCATAAATCAAATCATTCATCAGTTTAGTATCGTATCGGTGACAATAACTTCCGGAACGCAACGGAATTATGTCCGAAACTGACATCCGAAATTATGTACACCGTCATGAAAAGAATTCTTTGCACATCGATAATTCATAATTCATGTAATGAAAATGTCTTAAATGTTGTTTTTATCCCGACCAACTATCCCCATGTCTTTTAAATGCCCACTTTTCATGAATTGGTGTACATACTGTATACGTGTAATTATGCTAGTAGCTATCCGCTATTATTGAAAAGCAGAATCAAACTTTTTTCATGATCTAATTCTGGTTTCATGAATCGAACATTTAAATGGGAATATTGAGGTGTAGATGTGTTATGCATAATGATAAATTATAATATTTATAACATCAAAGTTCACGACTTCGTTCAAGACGGCCGACAGGCATTTCTAATCACTGCATGTAACTGCAGTATTTACTTTTTATCTCAACATGGATATTTGGGTATTTAATTCATATATCTTTTGGCTTAAGTTATTCAATAATATGAACTAAGGCACCGCCTAAATGGGATTTTAGTACTCACTTGAACCCATAATTAATGGTACTCAACCAGTTGTCTCACATTTGTACAGAATCCGATTAGTGCCGTATGAATTATCAATTAAGAGGGCGAGAATTGCGCGACACATGAAGCAATGCGCGACAATCGGTCGATACAAGAAGCGAGGCACAATTTTCAAACACGAGATCTCGCTCTAACGCAGTATCAAAAACCATGAGATTTCGCAGTAGAATATCGTACCTCGCCTCCTGTGTCACGAGAGTCTCCAATGTCGCTTCGTGTCTCGCTTCGCATGTTGCGCGATTCTCATGCCTCGTGTTCCAAGGTCGAGGCACGAGATAAGAAGCGAGTCAAGAAGCGACAATTAGGCGACACACGAAATTATATCGCCTGATTGTCGCAGTCGCATAAAATTTAAAAACCGTGAGACACGACACATGGTATCATACTATGATAAAAAGGAGCGCACTGAGGGAACCAGTTTCTGTGACCCCGGAAGACCAGGTAAGTAGATGTAAGTTAGGCTGACGGTAGTCGAACTAGATTGCCGTCGCTAGGCCCCTATCTTGCGAGGCCTAACCGGATTCGGTACATTTTACCATTTGGATGAGTAGTATATGTTTTGTTAATAAATACCTAATAAATATTACATATTAATGACAATTAACTATAAATTAAATGACATTACATGATTAGACTTCACAATAGTCGTCAGACAAATCCGACAATTTTGGTCTCTATCAGGTGCATTTGGTTTCCGTCCGGACTGCCTGTCCGATGACTCTTAACCATGGTTCACTTTTATTCCTTTGTACATGACCGCATGTCTTTTGTAAGACATGTCTTGATGGGTCAATTATCAATTTGTAAGCCAGTCGCAAAGTAGGAAAACAATCTAATTATCTCCTCGCTCTTGTACTCTTTTTCTGAAGTCTCCTTATAATTCCCCGAGGAAAAAGTATGCATAAAAATGCGGATGGCCGTCAAACAACAAGTCTAAAACTGATTTCACAATGAAAAAAAAAAAGCCTCAAAGCCATCTTTTACCGAGTGTACGCCGCCTATTTGTCACACTTGTTTGTTGCAGACCTATAACTGGCATTCGAAAAGTGAATATATTAAAATGAAATGAATGTGTTAAGACTGTATTCACCTTATATTCATTTCACATTTGATACATGTTCACCGCACATATGTGACACATTTGTCAGAGGGCATATTTTTCTGTATCAAAAGGGTACTTAGGGTAGCCAGACTTCTCAATAGCTGTTGGATAAATCCGACAATTGCAGTATCCGTCCGCCTTTTAGCATGACAAAAATCAGTCTGACAGATTTCCTTCCAGTCTGACAGTTTCTCCAAGTCTGTCAGACCGTAAGCGACTATCGGTAAGTCTGGAAGCCCAAAATGTCTCGGACACTTTCACCAAGTGACCTATATTTTTTAACCAGGATGACCTAATTTATTGAAATCGACCTAGACTATAATGAAATAATTCATTCTGGAGAATTTTCATCAAGATAAGACCAATTTTTTTTTATCTCTATTGTCTATACAAGAAATTTCTAGGATTTGACCTATATATTAAGTTACACAATTTTTTACCCCAGATTGAACTAGATTTTGTAGAGATTATCCATCTTATTAAAGTGACCTAGTGACTACACAACGTGACAATGTCACAATTAAGGTTTTGACCAACTGACCCAAGCGGATAGAGTAAATAATCGACATGAGTAGACATGGCGATGTAATCGTGGCGATTTAATGTCACTCATTTCCCCAAGTAAGCCTGATAATAATGGGAGTGAAATTATTTCACTACAGGCTTTGCGGCTGGGTAAACATTCGGGCAACACAGCGATAAAAGTGAAATTTTATTTTGACCCTGATGATGATCGCAGAAACGTGTGATTTTAGGGAAACATTGCGGAGCAGCTCCGAGCTGTACAGTAGTCCTCCAGTCTTCACGAAAATGAGAAAAAAAGGCCGGACATCCGGTCCGGCATAAAATAAATTTGGCCGGAGCGAATCAATTTTGGCCGGACCGAACAATATTAATAGGAAACAGTTAAAAAACCAGATGTTTTAACAAATTATCATTAAAAATGGACAAAGGAACAATAAAACAACACTTAACAGTAACTGCTGTAGACTTAATTAATTGCCGCCGCTGATTGAAAATTTAGCGACTGTCCTGGAAAAGTTAATCGTCTGAAGTTAATGTCTTTAATTGATGATACACACGTTTTCAGACAGACGTTTATATTGACACTCATCGGCAATTATAAACGGATTATCTCGCAAACTGTGACATACACAGGTGAGGATGTCATCGTATTGTTTGTTTGTTTAACATGGCCGTTTATTGACCTAATAGTGTGACACGTGGACTGTGTCTATCAGTTTTCGGTCACTTAGCACTGAGCACAACCGTTCGTCAGAAAACCAGTCTAGGTATATCCTTGGGCGGTCTCAATCGTGCTATTTTTAGCAACAGGATTTTCCAAATTTCTGTAACTTGTTTCTCAAAATCTTTTTTTGTTGAGATTTGTATTCACAAAATGTGTTTCGGAAAATAACATACTCAAGATAGAGTACAGTATAAGTATTCGTCAAATCAGCGTCTTTTTGCAAATTAGTTCTCTTTCCGTCCTTTAAACATGCGCATCGTGAAATAACTGGAAATAATGCTTCGTACCGACAAATTTCGTACCAGACGATACGAAAATTTTGACGGACATTCGGACCGGCGAGCTATAATTTTTGTCGGACCGAACTGATTTTCACCGGTCATGACCGGCGGTCCGAAGACTTTCGCGAAGACTGGTCCTCTATTGAGCGCTAGGCTTCGAAACAGCTTGCTTAAAATAAGCGCTACATATCAGACAAAATAGAACAAATATATTATTTTGGTGAGCGCTCGTGGCTAGCAGATTGTTACGTAGCGGTTAATTTTTTAAGTTCTTGCAAGGCGCCATTTCATACGAAAGCACTTTGTAGCGCTTGCCTAGCAGTGCGGATAAATGGTATGCTCGCTAGTTGCATGTTGTTCTATATATACATGGTAAAGCACTACCAAAAAGCAATTGATAACGCATTGCTTTAAAATGGAAAGGGCTCTAGTAGCTATGCATTAATGTACTGTATTAAAATTATTACTTGTCAGAAATATTGTATTTACATGTCACACAATCATAGGGAAAGGGTTATAAGTAAGGGTTATTACCTTATCAGTCGTCTAAGCCCATTCAGCTTACCAATGACGCCACAGCGTCAGTTCATGACGGCCTGCCATCATGGCCGCCACAGCTCAAGAGCGCGATCCCAGAATGCCCTTGGTCTGGGGCACCTGCTAATGCCCGTATTTCCGGATATACGAAGCACAGACCCTACACTCCTCCCCACTTTAAATACAGGAGCGTCTGGTTGTTTCCTCAGTCCTCTGGTCCGTGTTGTCTGCCAACACTACCACCTTCCAGCAGTTACTGCCACGCCTTCTACACCTCCCAGCCCCTGGTCCGTGTTGTCTGCCAACACTACCACCTTCTAGCAGTTACTGCCACGCCTTCTACACCTCCCAGCCCCTGGTCCGTGTTGTCTGCCAACACTACCACCTTCCAGCAGTTACTGCCACGCCTTCCGTCCCACGTCTACCACTGCCGTCCGGAGCGTTACCTCCGTTTACTGCTACACCCTACGGTGATGACCTCCCTTCTAGACTCGGACCCTACAACACCTTGTTCTTGGCAGCACATAACTCCTTAACCTGGACCCACACTGCCATGGTCCTGATGCTTCGGTCTACATACCTCTCACCTTGCACGAACCCACACTGTCATGGTCCTGATGCTTCGGTCTACATACCTCTCACCTTGCACGAACCCACATTGGTTCGGTGGCTTCCCTGTCCACACCACCTGTGACTGGCCGGAACCCCAACTGGTTCCCCGGCGCCGCTGTATACTCAACCTGCTTACACCCCGGTCCCTGGCCGGAACCAACACCGGTTCCAAGGCCCCTTTGACCTACCTGTGTCTGGCTGGAACTTCTTCCCGACCTCTGCTGATTACAACACACACCTTAATGCAGCTCTGCGCGCCTACAACCATCGACACTTCTGGAGCTATGTATCACACCTCCCTGTGTAGCCTATAATACTTACACTCGGATCACATACTCCACCAGTTACGTACCATATGTTATGTTTACCCTGGATTTTCCTCTCACAGCAACCAAATACTTGACTCGTTGCTGCTATTAACAACTGGGCTCCACATCTACCTCTACCCTGACATCCACAATGTCCCCTGAGGATTTCCCTGGTTAAGACCCTGGAACAGTAGCAATGTTGTTACCCTACCCAGCACAACCTGAATACCCTGGGTGAATCTACCCGAGACAGTCCAGCCTCTCACCCCAACAGTGCTACTCCCCGTTCCCCTGCCTCACCATGCGAGCCGCTGCTTCCTGCTGAATCCCAGTACCTGGCTACCGCCCATATACACACATATACACTACCTCAATTCATCTGACTGACCATTCAACTGGTACAGGACCCCGTCAATTTCAGTGAACAACTCCCTATTTAACCAGTAGTGTTTGATATCAGGCCCGGAACTGAACAGACTGGCTTGACTTGGGTGACCCACATCCCCCAGCCAATCAAGCATAACCCCAAGACTTTGGTCCTCCTGCTGGGCTCGTGCTACATCCCGAACCGAGAACCCCCAAGTACTCAAGTTTGCCGAACCCCTTGACTGTGACTCTTTCCCCGCCTCACGGCCTGTCCCGGCCTGTCGGACCGAACTGATTTTCACCGGTCATGACCGGCGGTCCGAAGACTTTCGCGAAGACTGGTCCTCTATTGAGCGCTAGGCTTCGAAACAGCTTGCTTAAAATAAGCGCTACATATCAGACAAAATAGAACAAATATATTATTTTGGTGAGCGCTCGTGGCTAGCAGATTGTTACGTAGCGGTTAATTTTTTAAGTTCTTGCAAGGCGCCATTTCATACGAAAGCACTTTGTAGCGCTTGCCTAGCAGTGCGGATAAATGGTATGCTCGCTAGTTGCATGTTGTTCTATATATACATGGTAAAGCACTACCAAAAAGCAATTGATAACGCATTGCTTTAAAATGGAAAGGGCTCTAGTAGCTATGCATTAATGTACTGTATTAAAATTATTACTTGTCAGAAATATTGTATTTACATGTCACACAATCATAGGGAAAGGGTTATAAGTAAGGGTTATTACCTTATCAGTCGTCTAAGCCCATTCAGCTTACCAATGACGCCACAGCGTCAGTTCATGACGGCCTGCCATCATGGCCGCCACAGCTCAAGAGCGCGATCCCAGAATGCCCTTGGTCTGGGGCACCTGCTAATGCCCGTATTTCCGGATATACGAAGCACAGACCCTACACTCCTCCCCACTTTAAATACAGGAGCGTCTGGTTGTTTCCTCAGTCCTCTGGTCCGTGTTGTCTGCCAACACTACCACCTTCCAGCAGTTACTGCCACGCCTTCTACACCTCCCAACCCCTGGTCCGTGTTGTCTGCCAACACTACCACCTTCTAGCAGTTACTGCCACGCCTTCTACACCTCCCAGCCCCTGGTCCGTGTTGTCTGCCAACACTACCACCTTCCAGCAGTTACTGCCACGCCTTCCGTCCCACGTCTACCACTGCCGTCCGGAGCGTTACCTCCGTTTACTGCTACACCCTACGGTGATGACCTCCCTCCTAGACTCGGACCCTACAACACCTTGTTCTTGGCAGCACATAACTCCTTAACCTGGACCCACACTGCCATGGTCCTGATGCTTCGGTCTACATACCTCTCACCTTGCACGAACCCACACTGTCATGGTCCTGATGCTACGGTCTACATACCTCTCACCTTGCACGAACCCACATTGGTTCGGTGGCTTCCCTGTCCACACCACCTGTGACTGGCCGGAACCCCCACTGGTTCCCCGGCGCCGCTGTATACTCAACCTGCTTACACCCCGGTCCCTGGCCGGAACCAACACCGGTTCCAAGGCCCCTTTGACCTACCTGTGTCTGGCTGGAACTTCTTCCCGACCTCTGCTGATTACAACACACACCTTAATGCAGCTCTGCGCGCCTACAACCATCGACACTTCTGGAGCTATGTATCACACCTCCCTGTGTAGCCTATAATACTTACACTCGGATCACATACTCCACCAGTTACGTACCATATGTTATGTTTACCCTGGATTTTCCTCTCACAGCAACCAAATACTTGACTCGTTGCTGCTATTAACAACTGGGCTCCACATCTACCTCTACCCTGACATCCACAATGTCCCCTGAGGATTTCCCTGGTAAAGACCCTGGAACAGTAGCAATGTTGTTACCCTACCCAGCACAACCTGAATACCCTGGGTGAATCTACCCGAGACAGTCCAGCCTCTCACCCCAACAGTGCTACTCCCCGTTCCCCTGCCTCACCATGCGAGCCGTTGCTTCCTGCTGAATCCCAGTACCTGGCTACCGCCCATATACACACATATACACTACCTCAATTCATCTGACTGACCATTCAACTGGTACAGGACCCCGTCAATTTCAGTGAACAACTCCCTATTTAACCAGTAGTGTTTGATATCAGGCCCGGAACTGAACAGACTGGCTTGACTTGGGTGACCCACATCCCCCAGCCAATCAAGCATAACCCCAAGACTTTGGTCCTCCTGCTGGGCTCGTGCTACATCCCGAACCGAGAACCCCCAAGTACTCAAGTTTGCCGAACCCCTTGACTGTGACTCTTTCCCCGCCTCACGGCCTGTCCCGGCAGTCTGAGCAACTGACCCCCCCATTCGAACATCGGGCACGATGCCCTTTCCTACCTCAGGGGTCTTCCTGGAACCTGGCCCAGTACTGGCCTTCCTGTCCCCCTCAGCACTACCCGGACCCCTGGTATCCAAGTCAAGCTGCCTTTCCCCGGTTTTCCTGGGGCCTAGCCCAGTACTCGTCCCAGCACCCTTATCAGCACTACCCTGGCTGGCCTTCCCGCCCCGCCTGGTTGTAACCACATTTACACCCACTATCTCTGCTGAACCCGAGGGTTCCACCTCCGACCACGGAATAAGATCGATGGCCGCTTGCCACCCCCTTAAATCCGACCCAACCAATATAGGTACCTCCTGGTCCCAAAGTGGGCACCCCATAAAGCATTGTTTCCCGAAGATCTCCTGCTCACTACGCGAACAACCGCTTACTGCTGAACCCCAGTCCCTAGCTACAGCCCGGATTCTCATATCGCCTTCTTGATGGATCACAAGGGAACTACCCGTACCCCCTAGATGATGCCCCGCGCCTCCCTGGGTTTGCGGCCCATAATCTGTCTCGAGTTGGCCAAACTCACAGATTTTCCCTGGCTGTCCAGCCAATGGCACAGCATCATCTAACTTCATAAGGATCGAGACCCAATTTTCATGAGCCTTCATACATAACCCGTACCCGCCACAAGGTAAAGCCCCCAGACGCACACCAACGTGGTACTCCATGCAATGTTCAGGACCTGACGGCAACCTGGACAAAGAATCCGCGTTACAGTGTCCGCGCCTGACCCGGTGTTTTACCACCATTATATACCGAGATAGCTCCTCCAACCATCTCACCCGCTGACCCTGTGGTTCGTGAAATCCCATCGACAAGAAGACTAAAATGATCCGTCCCTGGGCTGTCAACCTGATAAACAGCTGCTGAGTCCTCCTTACACCTCCTCCCCACTTTAAACTGCACAACTCTACCTCGACACCGGATTACCCGATATCAGGCTACACTTACCAATCATAATCTCCAACCCCTCAGTCTGCCTTTGAAACCACCAACGCCATATAGGCGAAGTGGCAGCAATGCAACTGGTACGACGACTGTTTTATGTTGACACCGACTGTCCAACACCACGCTGAATTCTCCCAACAACCTCCACCCCTCAGTCTGCTTTTGAGATCCCCTTCGTTAGCTAGGCGAAGTGACAACAAAAACAACTGGTACGACGACTGGCCTTCCCTCCTGACCGATCACCATTGTGCATCGGAAGAACGCTCCTGACCTGCAAAAACAAAACGACCAAAACACCCACGAGGTTGGTAGCGAATTTTAGGCAAATACAGGGTTCGAATATGGTCACTGCCACCATTATTGTATTTACATGTCACACAATCATAGGGAAAGGGTTATAAGTAAGGGTTATTACCTTATCAGTCGTCTAAGCCCATTCAGCTTACCAATGACGCCACAGCGTCAGTTCATGACGGCCTGCCATCATGGCCGCCACAGCTCAAGAGCGCGATCCCAGAATGCCCTTGGTCTGGGGCACCTGCTAATGCCCATATTTCCGGATATACGAAGCACAGACCCTACAGAAATTACACAAACTACCAAAGGGACATGATACACTAAGCTTAGGGCTGGCCCTTCGGTCAGCTTCTCCAACTAAGTAACACAATGCAATAATGACGCACCAGTAAGTTGCATCCACAACCCCACCCCTGTGGATGGGCGGTGGAATAGCCAGGGGAAACAGTTATGTTTTAGATTTTGACCTTCAATTTTATGAGCCAGCCTTCCTCCGCAATGCCTGGCAAATGTTGGGAATTTTTTCTCCGAACCAATACCACGGGGGCAATATTTAGTTGCCAGAGGCCGAGGAATTACCAGAGGGTTTATGGTAATTTTACCATTAGCTGTTCCACTTGGCCGGCCCATGGAACAGGAAAGGCGGGGGTTTCGACAACACAAAAGTAAAAATCTAGCCCATCTGCTTTGTGGGGGTCGTGGGTGCATAATCTCATAAACAAGGCTATTACAAGAGCAATTGAGCCACTGACAAAAAAGTCACAGTGTAAAAAGTGTTCAGGGTTATTCCAAAATTTGGCTAACAACTGGGTTGGAACAAATGGAATCGAGAATGACAGGATACTTACATAAGATTTCTGTCATCGGGGTGCATTGTATAACCACGTTAATTCCTCGTTTATAGTAACGAGTACTTAAATAAGTTGAAAAACCTTAAAATAAATCGAAAATCCATCTTTCTGTGTTTTTCATAAAAATCTGGATCAACAAACGCTTGAAAGGTATTTCGAGCCGCCGGAAAGATACCGATGATCAGTATTGCCAACGGTTACTTCCCTTTTCCTTCCTACAGACACGCCTAATGAAGGCCTATATATACTTCTAGTGAGAAAAACTAGTCGGTTAAAGGCCAGGCTTTAATAATAATGGTCCAAATAAGCGGCCTTCGGCCACCCTGTAACAATACTTGACAAATACTGATAAATATCGGCTAAACGTTCAGTCGCAAGTACGTTACTCGACTTATTTAATTCAACAGTATTTGGTCGGACTCGACGTCTTGACGACGATACAACAACATTTTTAGTCGTATTAATTACTGCTTCGATTACACACAATTTTGATTCTGATTAGTTGAATTTTCTCACACTCGGAATCTTCTTGCGAATCGTGCATATCGTGTAGAACGCACGTTCCATATCTCTATCGTGTATACCGTGTATTACGTTCGGATCGTGTATCATATCGTATCGCCCATCGTGCAGACCGTGTATAACGTACGGATCGTGTATCCTATCGTATCGCCCATCGTGTATTTTTGTAACGTGAATCGTGCGTATATCGTCCGTATATCGTGCGTGCATCGTTCGTCCATCGTGCGCATCGTGTGACAACTCGGACGTTCCGACTACTGTACATCGATAGATTGTCTACAATCTAAGAAAGATCCATATATCATTCGACCACACTAACACATAACGTTTCATTTTATTTAGTTTTTTTGGTAGGCATTTTGACCACAATAATTCAAATGTGTTGCGATATGTAAAACAATCGAAAACTTTTCCTTAAGCCTGTCCATTGAACTGAATAGTCGTTATAATTATAGCGTTTCTGAATCGACATCCATGCGAACCCATTACTTAAATATAAAATTGCGTTTCTGCCAATGCTGCTAAATTTGGAAAAACTCAATGTCAGTTTCTCTCTGTCAGATTCGACGCTCTCATTTACTCTACAATCAAATATTCGAATCTATCAAATTGAAATTGTACAATTGAATAAGTTATCTGCAAAATACATTTTCATAAGAAATCCCCTGGGAGACCTTTTGTAGATAAGCATTCGATGACTTAATATACAAATGAATAACGTAGCAATACATAAATGATGATCGCACGAAGTGTTATCAATTATCTTGGTTCTTGACAGCACGCTTGTAGTGGGATTTAGGTCACACGTAAACCGGCAAGTACGATTTTATAAGACCACAATAGATTTAGTGTTAGTGTTCAATTGGGTTAATTGCGTGTCGAATAAGTCCATGAAGAGTACAACTATTCAGTTTTGTTACTACCATAGTGTGTCAAATGTTCAATCTTGTACAATGACACCTACAAAATTGACTGCTGACATATTTTCATGTACAAATTGTGAAGACTTCAGCAATGCTCCCATATGCACACGAATTTGAAATTAGGGCTAACCAACAAGGACCAGTTTACGATACTAGACCGTGGCTCATGACCTTATTATGGCTCGAAATAGGTCAATCAATTATTATACCTAAAACTGTGTCACTCAGTCTTTTGGACGGCTGGGACTTGAGCTTCCGACTTTTGACAATTGAAGCATGGTATAACAGTGGTCGAGTACATTTTCTTGTATAAATAAGTGGGCGTTAACAAATATACTTGAAATGGGATAAGTATTACATTTTGTAACCGTTGTGTTAATTATATGTTTACGTTTAAGATATGTCGGACTTAAGATAGTGTTCCATTCGTCATATGGCGTTGATCAGGGTTACTAGTATAAATTATGGTTGTGATGTGCGCAATTCGGCGTATTTGACTCATTAAAATGTTTGTGTTATATAGAGGATACATTGTTTGCTGGTTACGTAAAGGTATTTTAAATCGAATATATAAAGGTACAGAGTTTCATCAGTATCATACAATTAAAAGAAAGTTATAATCACTAGTACTCGGAAAGAACAATGAGTTTTTAACTGGAACTTGAATTCCCCGTTATTGGCAATTATTTGAAGGAGAGATACGAGTATTTATACAACCTTGTAACAACAAAATCGAATGGATTTAACTAGAATCACAACTGTTCGTGGTATCACTTTGTCTTTTGACAATATATGACTCGATTATTTTATTAAGTAAACAGTATGACACTATAACTGAAAATTAAGCCATTCAAGTACATATTCTTGGAATTGTATTTCCTATTGTATGTTTTCGCTTTTTTCAGAAGTTTTGAAAGTTATTTGTAAATCAATCCTATAATTTGATTGATATACTCGTTTATGTGTGTTTATTAAGTGTCGGCTTCCTCAATTATTGCACATTATAAACCAGGAAAAACGTCTGATACTCAAGAAATTCCATCGAACAATTTCTACTACGTAGTAAGCATTTGTGAATACAAGGTCATATGTCTCTTAAAAATTATACATTAAAAAAGAAAAATAACCAATCGAAAAGTAGAGCGCTAAAGGCACAAACTTGATCAATAACAGTGTACGAATTACCAAATTTTCGTCAAAGTCGATTACAGCAGCAGAACACTATTTTTACTAGTTTTGCAGATCTGTTTACTAATACACCACAAAAGTGAATTAAAAATACTGTGTTGTTTGAACTAAAAATAATCTTATAATCTGTTAATGATGTGTGTTGGAATGTATTGTTTTGTCGTATGTCCCTTGTTAGAACTTTAATTAGAGATATAAAATAGTTAATTTGTTTTCTCTGTGATGTGTAAACATGTGGTAAGAAATTTTCCGAGGAAATTAGAAATCCTAAACCTTTAATTACGTGAGTCCTGCTTCTTTTGATATCGTTCATTTCTCGAGTGTTGAATTAATATTTCGTCAAGACGTACTAGAAATTTTTAAGTGAAGTTTTAATTCCTTTTTTGGAACAAACCATACGATGTTCACATGATTAATGTCGTGTTATTTTAAAAAGTTTACACATCTTCTTCTATATGCACATCGGCGCCTAGACTACTTTGGTTTACACCAGCAGTCTGGAGCAGAATGGAAGTCGGTATGCATAATCAATTAACCTAGAAACAAAAATCGGATAGCTTCAATTTAAAAATAATCATCTATTAAAAGATTAGTAACGATTTGTATTCTTTAAGCAGTTAATGCAACTTTGGTATAACCTATAATTACCAATTTGTATCGCTGGACCTTTTATATTCAGGAAAGCGAATTGTGTGATTTATGCAGTCTAGATTACCAAAGTACCATTTTCCCATTCTGAAAAATTATTTTGAGGGCGTATTGAAATATACTACAAACGACGGTGCACTTGAATTAAGTGTAACTAAATATTGGTCCATATCCCATGAATAAATTTCTTATACAGGGTGATTCATTAATTCGGCACATTTAGTAAATGCTTATTATTTACTTGCAAGCATTAATTTAGTATCACAGGAAAGATATAAAACAAATATAATTTTGACCATAACTGCAAATAGTTTAGAAATACGCTAGTCTTGTCTGACGTACGCAAAGCCACTCTTTTCGAAATGGGAAGCATATGTGCATGATATCAAGTCGTCCATACGGTATGATTATCCTACATGGACAACACTCGTCTATGTATACAACTTAATCGATGCTACGAATGTTATTTAGTTGTGCTTTTTGGTCGTGTGTCTGCAACTTAATGACACCTCGTATTAATTTTTCTGCTTGTCTACCGTACTCAAGTGTATTTCTAGACGGAATAACAAGGGTTTAATATGTAATAGATGAATGTTATGTCACAATCGAAAGATTTTGATAGACGTACAGTGCCGATAGTAGACGAGTATACAAGAACTCATGCTACAATTATGTATTCTGTACGGAGCTTCCTAACGTAGAACACATCACTCGCTTGAATCGGACTGCACAAAACACGAATGCTAATTACATCGAGAATGAAAGAATACTTATCAAATAACAGCAACGCTTGTCGGTAAAAACAATATATTGATTGCAGGGTATACTATTATGTCAGTTCGACCTCTTGTGGTTACCAATTACTTTTAGAAAATACTGTTCACTTCAGGTTACCCTTTTATGAACGTACAGTTAACGGAAATCGTAAACTTGAGTTCAAATTTAAATTTCGTATAATTCTTTATCAACTGCCACTTTGGGACAAATACTGTTTGTAGAAGCTCATTAACTTAATCTTTATTAGTATTACAGTCCCACTATCATGTTGTATACTTGTTCAAGCATTATAAAAAATAGAAAATTTATCGTAAGTTTAAGATTTCAGTTAATGCTTTAACAGTACCAAGGATACTTTTTCAAAATAGGTGTGAAAACATAGTCATGTAGTTTAACGACAATGTGATTGAGCGGTGTTCATATGATTGATATAATGTGGGCATTTAAAACATGTTCACCAAAACATACACCGATAATATTGTGAGAAAGTTTAGTTTTGCACATTTTTAACTCTCTCAGTGGCGTCAACTAAACTAATTAGTGTTGTTCAGAGAAATATAAAAATTACAGACTTTTTCCTGTGAATGATTTATGGTCACTTATTGATTTCAAACGGCTTCAAGCCCACTGTCGGATAATTCAGTGAAATATTTCTGATACATTGTAAACATAGCGACTAACGAAAATGTATTTGTAATACGCTGTAGTTAAAAGTTCCATCCATTAATATCACTATTCCCATTTTGCCTTCCCTACATTTTACCAATTGATATAACACGCATTCATTATTTAAATAACGGTAACCAAAATATTACCAAGCCATTCTACCAGAATTGACACATATAAAATATGAAAAATGAACTTTCGAGTTGAGCCATAGTAATGATAGATTCTGAAATAACGTATTTTGAGAATCTAGTCTCTAATTTCCTTCCACATTATTTTTACCATTTTCTTGCAACCTATGTTTCAGATACTTGTATCATGTGTGCGTTACGGAGCATATATCGTTCCTGGTATCCACATTGGTCACTGAATGACATATTATCGACACAGATTTCTCACATGCATGATTTAAGAAAATTGAATTAACCGCAATTACAAAGGAAACCTTACTGTAAAGTACCAAGTGTTTGACGTGGTATGAAGAGGTTCGTACGTAGTTTCCTTTTGTATCTTTCTTTGCGCCTAGTGTGATGTAACGCGATCGCATTGGTACTATTGCTGAGTATGACAGAAAGCTATCAGATACGTTTGACATTCGCATTACTAGGCGATGTCACCGTATGTCATAGGTCCAAATTCCCCTATAGGTGCAAATTATCAATAATTCAGCTACACAAAAATTAAAACGGCAATTATGCTTCTGAATATCGGAAATATGCAATACTAAATACATGCATGTTCTGTCACAACATGCAGCATTTGCAAATAAAACCAATTTCGGTTCCGTTTCAATTATTTTTCTCATGCAATCGTTATTATATGTTGGTAGACAAAGTTATAAAGAGACACGCAATAACAACTTCTGGACAACCAAGGTTGTTTCACTGGTGTACTTCACTTATTATATGTTATAGTTGATTCAAAGATCTCTGTCACAACCGCGTAAACAAACATTCAACCTGGGCGATTATTATAGGTTTCTCAGGATTAAATTCTACCATCATAAATACACTTATATGATTATAACTCTAATGGTCCTATAGCGTAGTGGTTATACTTACTGCATTTAGTTATTTAGAAACAAAACATTCTAGCGGTTTTGACGGACATCTTTGAATCGACAATACCAGTTAAAATACACATTAAATAAACAAATGTATCATGATGATTGAGTTTATTTCAAACTGTTGACTAGACATGGACTACACTAAAACCTTCCATCAAAATCATACTTTCCCCCCTTACAATGGTCATTTTGCAGAGAGTTTCACAATTTATTCAATCTTCAATGCCAGAAAATGCGACTATTCAACTCAGCTCTTGATCCCAAATACCCGGTATACTGTATACAACAATGATAAAGCAATATAACGTACTGTGGGGAGCGGTGGCCTAGAGGTAGGACGCGCGCTTCGGGATCGAGAGGTCCCTGGTTCGATCCCCCTCTGGACCACTGGTTAAAATCTCTGAGCAAGACCCACAGCTCCACTCCACCATGGTGTAAAATGGTACCTGTAAGGGCAGTGTCTATTCCTGGGCGCCGCAGATCGATGTTGACTGCCACACCACAGGAGAGAAATAGTCTCCCCAGGGAGACACGAGTGTAGGTTTCCATATGTAGCCCAATGACCAGGGGAGTTAAAATGTCAAAGGGTGCTTGAGCGGCCTAACAGCTGAAAAGAGCCCTAGAAAATTGGTAACTTAACTTTTAACTTAACTTTACCGTGGGTGAATAACTGTAATGCGAATGGTTTCATTATATTTTTCATTTACGGTTCAATATAATCACAAGACAGGTCAATCGTAAGTATTATTTTACGCTTCATGATTCAATGAATATCCTAAAAAAGCAGCATCATCAATTGCCTGTGCTTTGCACGGAACCCGTTATTTCTGAAATGATATCTCTCTTCATCAAGCCGATACAATTTGCATCTATTTTTATGAAACGAAACGAGGAAATTAATTGCAATGTTTTATTGAATTATCACTTTATTGATAGTTAATTCGTTGCAGTAAAATCTCATTGCCGAAGAAGACATCTTATGATTTGAATGCAAATATATCGTAATCTTAATAGATTAATTTCCAATTTAAACTCTTTAATCTAACAAAATATTTGCATATTTAATTTTGAATGCATTCCTTCTCATTGTTTTCTTCTCAAACAAGACTTTTAAAAATGACATTTGGGAGCAAAAACTATAAGAGTATTAAAATATCAGATTGAAGGATTGCATTGTTTTTATGGCAAGTGAAATTATCTCTAGGCGCACAAAGAAACGTTTCATATTCAAAGTAAAGATCAAATAAATTCAAATTTCAGTAGATCGCTTTGCATACTGTTTATATCAATTTTGAACTCCGGGAACGGCTTTACAATATTGAATAAGATTGTGAAGTATGCTATATGTTGAATTAAACAATTATATCCATTATACTCGTTCAGGAAATAGTTTTAAGTTTGCCAGGGGCTCATTGAATGATATTTCCAGAGCATACTTAATATTTGCTTATATTGATTGACAACTACATGAACATGAAAACGTCAATTATCATAGGCATTTTGGTTTATACTGTACGTAATGTAACTATTTTACCTGGTCACCAATAGTCCCATTATGTACCTTCTTCTCTTTAGGGTACCGAAATGACTATCAATGACTAGGAAGAATAATTACTATACGCACAGTTGAAATCAAATGTATGACTATACTCGTATCACATATACTCTAGTTGCTGCCTGGTCTATTTATTATATCACAGAGTGTCTAAATGTTCGGTATATATTTGTTGTCTAGTGTATGTGTATGTTATTACTGCTTAATTTATTGCATGGTGAGTAAAGTATTTAACTAGCTAAATAAGAATGTGGATATTTTTCAAAATGGCATTCGCAATTGGTTTTACGAACAAAAGTAAGCCAAGTCAATAGCCAGACACTGTACCTGTCAGTGTTCATATCATAATGTTCTTGGAATGCTTTGTAACCAGAAATGATTAATATTCTTATAACCCATTATAGATTCACTGAACATTAAGTTAACCGTTAATGGACACTTTATATCGGTAATTTACAACACTGACTACAGTTTAACTCATTTTGAGACCTTATTGGTGTGTGAGGTACGATGCCACTGTTACAGTATACCACCATTTGATTGACTCTGCTTCTTTTAAACTGATGTTACATATTTTGGTTTGATATATAGAAGGCTACAATTATATATAGACCTTAGTGTATGCATTACCATAATGTTGTAACTGACTTCTTGTGTGTGGAAATCGGTCAACTCTACCTAGTAGACGTGAATTAATTAGGATGTCCGTGTTTACCTCATACTTATACAACATGTATGTGTCATTGCCAAGGTCATTACTTTTTATCCGAATAAGTTCCAGCCGAGTATTGGGTATGTAGCGGCAAACCTGCTGACTTGTTTAATTCAAATGTATATTGGATGCAAATATCTTTACTTTAAATGTTAACGAGCTATACAATTTGAAGTCAGTATTTAAAATGCAAAGAAAGTATTATGTCAATGCATTAAATACGACAATTGTTACAAAACTTTGCAAATATAATTATACAAAATAGCAACAGATGCGCAATGTGACTGTCATGTACAGGTATGTAGGCATTAGTATTCAGCCAATCATAGTGATAAATTTTCAAAACGATGATAAGCATGCAAGCACATCTGGTGATCACTTTGAAAACGTATAATGTGGGGGTGATAGACAGATTCCATTCCATCTAATTTAATACAAATGTAAGGTTGTACAGCTGGTGAAACACTAACCGACATGTGCTTAAGTTGATGATGGGCTTCAACATCGCAAACGTATCAAACATAGGAAACGTCTGTAAATGTATGCAGCATCTGTGATTTCTCTGTGCAATATACGAGTATATAAATAACACATAGCTTTGAGGGTGACAGTAAAAATGTCAGCCTGAGGAAAGTACTGTTACCCTAGGGCGAACATTTTTACTGTCACCCTCAAAGCTATGTGTTATTTATTTTATTACCCCGAACTTTTTTCGTTCACAATCTATTTTTGGTAGATATAGGTACGAATCGTTACGGGTACGAATGAACTTACTGTCAATTTCGCAAGGTGTAATTTACGGTGAACTCTACAGGAATCGATTTCATGGCATAATGTATGAATAATACGAGTTAAAGACTCTGTTCCTTGTTTCCCCAAGTACTCAAATCGTGTGAAAGTAGTTAATTACCTGATTATTTAAAGGATTCAACATCCAACATCTTGATCCGGCTGCTAACCGTAAAATAAACAACATCAATCTACCCAAAGGAAAATATGTAGCGAAAAGTATTAATGTCTTTCTAAGAAAGCGTAGATACGCCTAATTCTTGCAATATTTTTCGAAACCCAATACGTGGCTGGGTATAGAGAACTCGAACTAAAACCATCGCTAGGCGGGTGAAATACGCCGCCATGTTTGTTTTTTGCATTTAATAATATAACCACGTGACATGAAAAGTACTGTCAAAAAAGTACTGCTGACAGTAAAAAAATGTTCAATCACGTGGTATATTGATCCGGTTGATCGTAACAGTAAGAATACTACATGTTTGTCTATGGGAAATTAACATTACGAAAAAAGTGAGGGGTAATAATATACAATGTACCACAAAACACATCAACCACGCCTCCTACTATTGATTTCTATATTAATCCACGATAAAAACGGATATGTGCATTAGTGGCGCAGCAACTAGTGAAAATATGGATTTCTGTGATCACTCGGTGAAATAAAATTCGCTCTTTCACCAAAATCTACAAAATTAATATCTTCTATTCAAAGTGTAGGATATTTCGTAATATGTCAATGGTATCGTAGCGCTTTGAAAAGTGTCAGAAAATCGTAGAATGTATATTGAATGCAGTTGGGTCTAGGACCGCTTTTGCTGTTAACACAAAGTTGTTTGATGTCTAAATCCCCGCCCTACAGCCAGATCTGACAATCCCAATCTCCGGGGTCAGTACACATAAACACATCTTGGAACAGAACCAAAGTATATTCACCGGGCCTAGGAGTCGATTAGGTTGTCTTATTGTATTGCGGCCAATTGTGAAGATGTGTCGGTCTAATTCTCCCTGTACTCTCGCCGGCGGTACCGGGACCAGCACCGGGACAGTGAGAACGGAGCTAACGTTATACATGTACTCGATTTCTCACGTGTGAATTTCAATGATCTAAAATCTAGTTTTTAACAAAAAATATTTTTTTCCAAATTACGTTATGAAGTAATGATTTGAAGCCAAAACATATTTCTTAAAACTAAAAATCTAATTAAAAAGTATCGGCTCTAATTGGGTTTGAACCCGCGATCTATAGGAAATACGAATACCTTTGTAATGAATTCTTTAATGAAAAATGTTCATCACATAAAGAAAAATTAAATCATATATTTAAATGACAAACAGGCATAAAAAACATTGTCTTATAATGACAAATGGACATGATGATTTTTTTTATATCACGGTATAATAACATAATGCAACAGTTCTTCTGCTTATCTTAAGGCAGCTGTGGCGTTTAATAGAACTAGTCTGAGTTCCATATGACCATTTTTCACAATCTTAGTATTTCTTTCAAATAAACAAAATATCGGTCTTGTAATTGACATAGATCTCCAAATTGACGTTTTATAATGAAGATATAAGAATAATATAAATGCAAGGTAGTTCTTTTCAACATTTGTTTGGCAAAGGGCAAAGAAGACTTTAGTGTTCGTTGGATTGTACATAGCTCATACTTCACCGGTGAGAAAACCATTGAAACTGCGAAAAATGATACTTTTAAGTAAGTATTTCCTCGGCCGTAAACGTCATCCATATTTGTCGTCCTCTGCCGTAAACGTCATCATCATAAAATCTCTAGGCCTTAAACGTCATCATTTTGGAGTATACTAGGGTCTCTTTGAAACGGTCAATCGTTGGTTTCAGGGCACGGACAGAGTTTTACACTTTACAGAATTGTTCATAAAAGAATTTTCATTAGATTTGTGAGGTTTAATAGCTCAATACTAGCACAAACTGTTTAATTTCGGGCAATGTATTGTTATGCGCCAGGGGTTCTAAACAATCGTATCGCTGGTAGCGTGACTCTCTATATGTATTGAAATAGCCTAATGGTAGTGTGGCTAAATATCGCACACAATAGTATGCGTATGCGTGCTTTTCTGACTAATTATAACACTGGTAGAGTGACTCTTTATGAACACCTGACTTTAAAACGCTTTGCGTTTCAAAACCCGGATATCTATATCTGAGCAGGGTTTAAGTATACTGGTTAGTTGTATGAAAATGCTAATATGTGTGTAAAATGTAAGCGTATGTAAAGATCTCAGCACATCTATAGACCCCAGGCCAACCAGTACTTGTCTGTATAGCGGTAGATCTCAGCACATCTATAGACTTCAGGCCAACCAGTACTTGTCTTTACAGCAGTAGATCTCAGCACATCCGTAACCTCCAGGCCAACCAGTACTTTTCTGTGCAGCTGCAGATCTCAGCACATCTATTGACTCCAGGCCAACCAGTACTTCTTGAGCTGTCTGTCAGTTCTCAGGATGTCTTGTACTTGCACAGGAACTCAGCATCAGCTCCCAGGAACTCAGCATCAGCTCATCAGTAGATCTCAGCTCATATGCATGTGTGTGTATGTGTGTGTGTGAACATGTGTGTGTGTACCTGCTCAGATGGGGGGGTGGTCTCCACGGGACAGTTTAAGATAAGATGGTTTAACAAGAATGACTGAATTTAATATTCACTTAACAAGAATAATCATACATAGAACAAGTCTAGATTTCAATGTAACTTTGAGCGCTTTGATTACTCAAGCATAATTTAGTGATTTTTGACCTAAAGTCTATCAAGCGGACTCAAAAGTATAAATTCTCACAAAATTCACAAAAGTACTTATTTCAGCTAAAAAATCGCTGAAGACTCAATAAAAGGAAAAAATACTGTTATTTATCAACTCAGACGTGAAATTCTACATAAAATGTCTAAAAATAATTAAATAGAGTTTTGCCTTGAAAAAATTCTAAAGTGTGGAGACCCCGAATGACGGGAGCCTCGCCTTATATACCAGACGGTTTGCGCACAAAATTCTGTGGCACACAAAAATTGTACCACAAAATTTTGTGCGCAGTACACAAAATTCTGTGGTACGCAAAATGCGTACAACAAAATTTTGTGCGCAAATCCCGAATCTGATTGGTCGAGAGCTGCACACATAAAAAATTTGCGTACTGGCAACTATAGAACACCTTCCAAAATCTACAATCAACCACAAAAACACATTAAGACATCATACAATCGGTCTAAATCAATGCAACAAAATTAAGTATAGGGGCCTCTGTATCAAAACACCTTCAGCAGCGGCCGTGGTATACAGGTTTTACGATATTTCAACATTTAGTGGTGTCCGACCGTTGCTACGGAGAACAAGTTATATGCGCACCGTTTCCGGTTGTTGAAGTTGACGCCAAGGACGAGCGAAAAATCGCTAAAATGCAGGTAAATATCCAACTACATGATGAGAGTACTTGATTTTCAAGGAATAGCATCATTTATACATGTATAGATGTGGGGCAATCTGCCAGGGGATTTTTTAATTTCTGACCTCTATCTCCACCGCAGATGTGACCTAAAGTGTCATATATGTGGGGGGCTTTGCGATCAAATTTTTGGCGCAACTTGAAAAGATGAATGAAAAGTTGTAAATACCATGAAATATATAGCATGTCCACGAAGATCAACCCTTTTTCTCGTTATCTGCACCAAAAACATCCATAAAACACTCAGCGGTTCGTTTGTCCGACAATTTTAACACGACGATGTCACACTTTTAAATTCCACTACACAGCTATTTGTTGTTGATATGCAAATCGCATTCCCCTATCGACCAATCAGAATACTCGATGGAATGAGTTTCTAGAACAATGGAGGATGCTGGGAGATCTTCGGCACTATTTGGTTTTCACAGTGATGTACACTGGTACGCGTGAAACCAATTACTCTTGAGCTCGCTCGGTGAAACTAAAAACGAAAAATTAACGAAGATTTGTTCACAAATCGAGCTGATTTTTCTTGTAAACTGATAGTTAATGACTTATGAACAGAATACGATAAGTTAAATGAATTTTACTGCTCGCTTAGCGATTCGCACAACGTTAGCATATGAATCACACACGTGTTGCGCTCATCTGTACGGGCTGTACGGGCGGTATACGCGTACCGGATACTCACAGTTATGTTTACATTTGGATTTTCGGAAATTACACGTGCTGATTTAATTATCGATTAAACGATAATAACGACCAATTTTACCAGGTATTCTGTGTCATTCGTCTAGTTTTATTACATTTTACATGTTAATAGCCGAAAACTGCCCAAATTTGGCGTAAACAGCAAAATTTATGAAACTCAAAAACTGATCAGTTAAACGCATAATGGGTCTTGACTTAGATGTGGCAACTCTAAGTCGAGATTGTTTGACTAATACATGTACTGATCGTATAAATACGACTACAGCAGCCTCCGTTGCCGAGCTTTCTACACGAAAGCAAGTGCACCTAAACCACTTCGTACCCGAAGTTTCGTCCCTAACTTTATGTCAACAAATTGAACAATGTTTGTAAATTATATATGGGTGTTAATAGGAAAACATGTGGTCGGTCAAACCTGGCGCACCACAGTAGGTGATAATTGAGCATTACTTTCTTGTTGTCGTGTATAAACAGGCTATATCAGATTTATTCCGCAAATAAAGCATGTGAGGCTGTGTGAAGCGTACAGTTAAACCTCGTGGTCATTCACAAATCGCTAGATCCAAAAGAAATATCGAAATCGATAAGTTCGAGCAATAAATATAACCACACTACTTACCCGTCATCAGTATTTACGTATCGCATTACTCGGCCGAGCACGCATCCAGTTATACCGTGTTAAGATAGATCATCACTTTTCGTATACGAGTTATGCACATTGAATCAATCACAACGAAATACGGGAAAACAAAAGCAAGTAATTGAAAAGTAAAATTGGTTTTATTTTCCCCATGCGTTCTTCAGTCAGTGATGTATTGTTTGTAAGACAGAATAGATCAACTATTACGCAATTTCATACCATCCGTGAAAATGATTTAGTAAAACTTGACGTTATTCTTTGCTTCAGACCATTTATCAGGGGATTCATTTTACTCTTTGCATAGGCAATGCCTTTATCAGTCAAGACTTTAAAAAGGTTTAACCGGTTATACCTGAGTAAACGGTATACATCGTTATTCTTTCGAATGAGAAAGTTCCCCCTTTGGTATTGCTTATTGAATCGACAATACATTTCTGATTGGATTCAATATAAAAACAAATGTCGACAACACAATTTAGTATCTTCAAAAAGAGATCCACCAGTTAGGTTATTCTTAACGACATAGGTTTTAAAGATTAGCATGTCTATTAATTTTGTTTGTACGAGTATTGTATCGTACTGTAATTTTAGTAGTGACTGTTTGTGTGGATAATATAATCTTGCAAAGCAGTTGGCTAGCAAGTACTGTACAATTCATTTCGTTAAAAAGACATGATCGGAGGATTGCTTTTTAATGTTTGTGCATTTAGCCTTTTCAAATGTAACTGGTCAAATATTCTGTCAAAAGGCCGGCATTCCACCGTTCTACAACTTCAATATGGCGAACCTACAGTATCTAGCCTGGATGTCCACGTGACGCTTGGCAATTAATGATGGAAAGAATTCCCGAAAATTAAAGTTGTAACATTGACATTATGAAGTGATGTCACCACTGTAACTCTTTCAGCGTTGTTACGGTCTCCAAAATTACCACTTTGACGGATTACTTGGTAAGAATTGTATATTGTTCAGACACATCCCTTCAAATAAATGATCGAATAGGTACTTGTGTATATGAAACTACACAATATTGTCTATTAAGCATCGTCTTTCGACAAACAGTGCAGTTGTGTCTGTTGCAAATTTGTCATTAATTTGTTGTTATTTGAATTGTTGAGTCTTTAAACATAATACTAAGAAATAATTTTACAGAAATATTTTAAGTTTCCACCACCCATACAATCCGTAGTAAGAAAACTTGATTGAATGCCAGTGTATTTATGCTTGGGCATTTGTTTATTTTCCCTGCTATTCTTTTAGGTGTAAGATCGTTATTGGTTTTCGTTCCACTACATTTAGTAATCCTACAATGTCATCAATGTGCAATTAATCGTACTACAGACCATTTGGCGAATTACTGTACGAGACAGTGCAATCAAATTGTAATCTGTCTGATTGCTGGTCACATTGTAATCTGTCTGATTGCTGGTCACACTATTTGCTGTTTCAGTAACAATACCAACATTTCACTAGAGCATGTATAATTTGTAATATGTATTTCGATATAGTAGTATTGATAACGTCACTGACATTTTGCGATGGTTATCTGAAATAATTATCGTAAAGTGCTTGTAGCTTGATGCATGTCTTAAACCCGTGACCTGTGGATTCAAACCTCCTAATAGTCGTTCTTTTTTTAGACATTACCATTGAGTGTTTTATGGATAACATCTTACTACAATGTATATTCTATTCGGGATTTTGCGATGGTTATCCTGAATGGATATCTGAAATTATTCTTTAAGTGCTTTTGTGACTTGATACATTTCTTACATGGATGTGATATATATGTCTACGTTCTATCTAATTCTTCAAAAGCTTTCACAAATGACAAATTGTAAGCTATACGTTGATCGGGTACGGAGGACTGAAGAAAAATAAAATCGGTATATATCATCCGTGATACAAGGCATATAGCACGAAAGATTCTCTACACTCTAACACAGATCCAGAAACATGTATCATACGACCACACAATCACATTACGCTTCATTTTATGTAATACGTTTGGTAGGCATTTTTAAAACAATAATTCAAAAGTGTCGCGATATTCAAAACAATCGAAAATACGAACTGTATTAGTTATATAGCGTATCATTACTGAAATATGAAATTGCATTTCTGTCAATACTGCTTAACGTTATAATACTGTTATACTTGATCAAAAACTTGATCAGTCAAAAAAGTCGTTTCAACAATAAAAATGTTTAGGAAATTAACAATAACTATTCTAAAAATGTTTACCTAAGGGTATTCAAGACAATATCATGCAAAACGTATTGGCAATTTAACGTATAATTAATATATGACCCGGGTGTCAAAAATATTTTCATTGTTTTGATACTATGTTCCGTAGAAATAGAACTGTTATATACGATTGTTTTATTTAGTTATAAATGTAACTGGAAGAATAATACTTTTTCAATGATTAGAAATCATTGGTTATTGTGTTTTTGGAAGTTAAGTTCCTCTGCGCTCCTTTTAAAGTCCACCGCCCACCCCACCCCTCATTTTCATCATTTGTATCTTGCGGGGGTGCTGTATGAGATACTATTTTGCTATTTGGTCACTATGATCAACGTTTTTGGCAAATATATATTCGCCCTCTTTTTGCCCATTATTGTAATTTAGGTCAGGTCGCAATAATAGAGAGGTTGCGAAATCGAACGTCAACGTGTACGTGTACGAGTGAACTACAGGTATGTGTAGGGCTTACACGTTAAAACCGTGTAGTGGGACTTGTAGAGGTATGTGTACCACATCACACATGAATGCGTAGGCACGGATAAATCGTTTTATCAAAATAAACATGGACTAATCAAGCTATACAAACACTCATTTCGATGCATGGGGAAATCGTGCTATAACTGTCACGCGATTTTATACGTACACGTTATCTTTCGCAAACAAATTTAAATTACAACGTGTGCGAGTACGTGTACGGGTATCTACACGTACACGTACACGTACCCGTTCACGTTGCTTTCGCAACCTCTCTAATGCCTCTTTAAGACGTATTAACGTTGGGTCACTGTGCTTGGTGTTTTGGGCTAGGTCGGGGGTGGTTGTGCCTCATTTGGTATCCGTTTTTGCACCGTTGTGTGCGGTTGGTTCGCTGTGCAGTGGGTCATTGGGGAAATTGGTCGAGTATTGGCTGCGTTTCATTCGGCAATAACCGCTATTATATAATTTCTTTGTGAAAGTGGGTCATCCTGCATTTTATCGGCGGGGACTTGGATTTTTAATTGTGTCTTCGGCTTATGTGTGGGCATTGCTCAGTGTAGTTGCTAGGAATGTCTAATATTATTTCCCACCCTATTCCTACCTTGCGCAGTATTTTAACTAGGTCAACCCGTAGTTGTGCCTCTTTAGGTCGCATAACGATAGGTCACTGTCCTTAGTGTTTTAAACTAGGTTACGCCCCGGGTTGTTGTGCCTCATTTAATCGCCGTTTTGGCATGGGTTTGTGTGGGCATTGCTCAGGGTAGTTGTGTCGTGTTTTTTCTGATTTCTGTGTTCGACTAGTTAGGTTGAGGGCTACCTTTCCTGTCGGATGTTCTCATACCTTTTTTACAAAACTGTGAAGGTCACTTTGAACAGTTATGTCACTTCAATTTGAATTAATTCAATGACAGTTTCTATCTGTTGGGTTAGATGCTCTCATCTACTATCATTAAGTGCCAGCGCTTATTTCAAAATAATCCTTTTCCATATTGAAAAAATAGCCAGTAGACGAGACAGTGGTGTGATTCAAGGAATCCGTTTGGAATTCCTAGCTGTTTAATGATATACTCCTTTGTTATGTAACGTACTTGGTATAAACCACCGACGCATGTGATAATTTAGAATACATATAGTGAGAATCTCTAGTTGGGTGAGTAGGCTGAGAAACATTTCATACTGTGACTCCTCTTACAGGGTGAGTAGGCTGAGAAACTTTCATATTGTGACTCCTTGTACACCATCTAGATTACGGTAGTGAATTAACACGGAACAAATGAACTTATTGAAATTGTAGTCAATTACCTCATTGAAGAAATCAGGGAAAAGTAAATTCAAATAATGTAAGGCATGGGACCTCTTCTGTCAGAGCTTTAATTTTAGGGATTCTTTTTTTGTTAACGAGTTTATAAATATCTCCATAATAAAGAGGGACTGTTTGCCTAAGGGTGGCGGAAAACCGTACAAAAATATTGCATGGGTGAGGTTGTCCTACCCTTAACCAAGGGACGTTAATTAAGAACAATCACAAACTGAAGTTGCTTCGTAAATGGCCATCATTGTAGTTCTAAGCTACAGCATCTAGATGGCGCTAATTGACATCATGATTTATATATTAAATGCGATCATTAAAGACGGATCAATCAGACAAGCAGAAATCAAACACATCACTTACAATGCTTCGTAACAATAAGTTCATTAAATGTCATCTATCCTCAGTTCTGAAATAATCAGGCGTAATAATGATCTAGGTAAATGATGGAACAACTGGCATTGATTCTTTGTATAATGTTTATTGTACTGTTATTTATTCGATTTTTATGTATTTATTAGCCCCTCTTAAAAATTAAATTATTGACTGATATATATATTTTATGTACATACCACAGTAAGCATACCAAATAAAAGCAAGCATTATGGTCATTTTTCTAATGACGCTGTTCCATCTTAACAATAATCTGCAATGACAGGCGATACGATTATGACTGTTCGGTGTGTCTACTACTGAAGGAAATCAATAAATCTAATTAGTTACGATGTTTTACACAATGAATGCAGCTTTGTTATAACTTATAATTACCAATTAGTACAGTTAGACCATTTAGATTCAGGGAATCGAATTGTGTGAGTTATGCATTCTACATTACAGAAGTACAATGTTCCCATTCTGAAAAAATATCGTATGTGCGTATTGAAATAAACAATCGACGACGCTGCACTTGAATTAAATGTAACTAAAAATTGGTCGGTATCCCTAAATACATTTTAAAAAAGTAATACAGGATGGTTCATTAATACGGCACATTTAGTAAAAGCTTATTACTTCACTGGTTTTTTACTTACACACATTAATTTAGTATGGTAGGAAAGAAATAAAACCAATGTAATTTTGTTGATATGAAAAACATAATTTCATGCGACATCGAAAAGAAATAATTCAAATAGTTCAGAAATACGCTAGTCGTGTCTGCTGACATAGGCAATGTCATTCATTTTGAAATGGGAAGCATGTGTTCATTGTATCAATCCATATAGTATGATTGTCCTACAAGGACAACAAACGTCTATGTATACAACTTAATCGGTGCAACACATGTGATTTCGTTGTGCTTTTCGGTCGTGTATCTGCAACTTATTGACATCTGGTATCATTCTGTATGCTTGTTTACCGTACTCAAGTGTATTTCTAGACGCAATAACAAGGGTGTAATATATAAACGATGTCTGTTATTTCACAATCGAAACATTTAGATAGACGTACAGTGAATTAATCAATGGGGTATTCGGCACATCGTCAAACACGAAGTTAAAGTCCTTGAAGAAAAGTACAAGGTCATAATGTGCTTGAATACTGTATACGTGTATGTGTGTACTATGTTGTTGTAATCGTGTTGGTATTATCATTTTGATTTTTCCATCCCGTATATAAGCGTTATGAATGAAAATTGTGAACATATGTCAAATACATTTGAGAATATATACCCTAGTAGCTGCTAGTACTCTCCAAATGGCGTGAACTAAACTAATTATCGTTGTTCTATGGCGTGTAAAGTGTTGCAATATTGTATGTTTAAAAAATATGGTATATCTTTATATATTCATTGTATACGGAACTTTTTTTTTATAAAACAAGAAATAATTGTTGTAAAAGGCAAAATATTTATTCAATGTGAAAAATATTTATTTGATAGTTTCAAAATTTTTATTCTATCCTTTAAAATATTTGTTCTATGTGATAAAAATATTTAAAATTCTATACGTTTAATATTTTTGTGCAATCCTGCAAAATATTTGTTCCATGTTAAAAGTATTTGTTCCATACTTTGAATTTTTTTGTGCTATATTAAATATTTATTGGATGTTGTACAAAATATTTATTCGATTATTTGAATGCTGGGAAGGACGACCAATTGTAACGCGTCATCTGATTGGATCAATGCAATGTAATGATCCATCCGCAGGTTCACCTACGGATACCTTGTTACGACTTTTACGACCTCTACCCCGGTCAATTTGCGCATCTTCTCGGCCACCGACGGCCCGCCGCGAAGCGGGCCCACGGGTCCAATCCGAAGAGCTCATTAACTGGAGCGATCGGTAGTAGCGACGGGCGGTGTGTACAAAGGGCAGGGACGTATGAGCTGATGACTCGCGCCTACTGGGAATTTGTTTGGTTTTAGTTGCAGATCCATTTAAAATCGCCACAAAATGAATTAAAAGTAATGCGCTGTTTCAACTAAATATAAGATGCTAATGATGTGTGTGGGAAGATATTCTTTTGCTAATGTCGTATGTCCCTTGTTAGAACTTAAATAAAAGATCGTTAATTAGTTTCTCTTTGATGTGTAAACATGTGGTATGACACACTCCGAGAAAATTAGATATTCTATACCTTTAATTATGTGTTTCTTTCTTCTTTTTTTGTATATCGTTCGTTTCTCGATTGTCGAATTAATTAATGTTTCGTCAAGAAATACTAGATTCTTTTAAGTGAATTTTTAATGAATTTATGCAACAAATCATTCACTTGATTAATGTCGTGTTATTTTAAAAAGTCTGTCCTTCTTCTGCTATATGGAAATCTGCGCCTAGATTACGTTGGGTTAAACAAGCAGTCGGATGACTAGCTATTACAGTGGCGGACCATCTGGAGCTGGTGATTAGAAGTCGGTATTCATAATCATTTATAGTCCAGTCATTTTAACTTTTAACCTCAAACTAATTGCAAAACAAACAGTTTTGTGTTTATATGGTGCGTAAAGCTTTCCTTAGCAATGTACAAAATGTCCTAATTGAATATTCCTGGGACTTTTTGAGATATTTACAAATATATTGAATTGTCACATGTTTTCGCGATATTTGTCACTTTTGATGTAAATAAATCTTGACTTGTACCAGTAACTTATTTTTACATCGTGCTTAGAGGTCACAATTTTGGTCCGATTTTCATGAAACTTGGCAGCAATGATCATCGGATGCTAATCTAGGTAAAATAAAATTTTGAGTTAACCGGAGCCAAAATCTAGGTCACTAGGTCAAAACATAGAAAAAACAATATATAGTCACCAGGGGTCGCAATTTCGACCTTACACTTGTGAAGTTTAGTCACAATTATCACCTTACAAAAATCAAGGTCATGTATGAAATTGGATTAACCTGAGTTAAAAACTAGGTCACTAGGTCAAATTATTGAACAAATCTTTAGATTGCGTCATTTTCCCTAATCTTTATGAAACCATATCACATGGATCATGAAGACAAAATGTAGGTCAAATTCAATATTAACTTATCATGAGTTAAAACTAGGTCACTAGGTCAAATAATAGACAAACCTTCATGCGCCAAAAAGTCGCATCAATTATTTTAACATATTGACCTAATTTTGACCCAAATAACTCAATAACATACTTGTCTTAGATGTTTTGAGATAAGCATTGTGACCAAGTTGCATAAATATTAGACCAAAATTGTGAATTTTGTACCTACACAACGTTTTCCTTTGATTTGAACTAGCGACCTACTTTTTGACCCCGGATGACCCAATTTTTAACTTTGACCTAGATTTTGTTGATATTATTATTGTGACCAAGTTTCATAAATATAAGGTCAACATTATGACCTCTAGCGACTACACAAGATTTTGCTACAATTTGACCTTGTGACCTAGTTTTTTACCCTTGATCATCCATTTTCTACCTTGGCCTAAATTTTGTTCAGATGATCACTCTGACCAAGTTTCAAAATCATAAAGTAAAAATTGTGAATAAAAATGCAATTGTTGACGAACAGACAAAGAGAACAATCACTATTTCTCCCGAATCGAAAGATTTGTGTACATTTTGTATAATTGTCATTATTGTATACTGTCCAAACACAAATGTCATTTTTCCATTAGACACACATGTATACAACACATGATATGTGTAAATTTTAAACAAATTGGATTAATATTAAAGAAATGAATAAAACTTTTGTTTCCCCTTCCAAGTGCTATTTTGAGTCATTTTGTCGACCTTTGAATGGGTAGTATACCAACATGCGGACTGGCATATATATGAAAAGCAAATTGTCTGATGATAAAATCAATATTTGTATTCGATAGAAGAAGGTTGTATCTTTCAGAAAATATAAGCTTTAAGGTGCAATTAGAAAATATTTAACGACTTACACGGGAATTATTAGAACTTAAAATTCCCCATGTAGTATGAAATAAGGAAAATGCTGAAATTGCTACCAAAAGTGATCTTAAACATGTCGATTTTTTGGTATTTTCCCCACTGAACTCGCATATTTGACGTTTTGTCTGTAGTTGATAATAGTCTGTAGATGATGAAAATGCAAAGAAACTCTGTTTTGCAATTTGTTTGTGGTTGACCATATTTTTTAGCTTCAATGACTGGACTATTAACCAAGAAACAATACATTGTGTACTTAGAATTTCAAAATAATTATCATGATAGAAGTTCACGAATATCTCTTTTCATACTTAGTAATATCCGAAATCTCGTGATTTCTGAGAAACAATTAAACACTGAGAAACATCGATATGTTTGATATCTAGCAATCTAGTCGCATTGGGCGTTTCTAATATAATTGATGATCGTATGCAGCCTAGTTTAGGAAAATATCGGAAATGATGTTCTAATGTCATCAAACTAACACATGAACTGTTTACATCATGTAGCGCCAATTCGTGTATGAGAAAATGTGTACTTATTGACAATATCCCATTAAAGTGCATGCGCTTATTTCGAACAGGGTCCTGTTTCATACTGAAGGACAGCAAGTAGACGAGACAGTGGTGTGACATAAGGAATCCGATTGGAATTCCTCGCTGCCTTACGTTTATTAACGAAAACGTCCGCCGCGAGAATTAGTTCGTCACGCGAACTACTTATCGAACGATAACAGTCGTTCGCCGCAAACAATTTCAAGATAGTGGAGATAGACGATTTAATGGCCTAATTTGTTCTATTAGATTTTCAGCCGTAGATTGAAAATTAGTAACTCATTAATACTTCTTTAATTATAATAAATTAAATCAAATATTTATCTATCCGCCATCTTTGGTCGCTTGGCGACGCTTGGCGAGCTATGTGTAAAGGTCGTTTGAGATTCGCTAACATGTTCGTGGCGAACTTATTGTTCATTAACGCGAACTCACGTATTGTTCGCGAACGTTGGCGAGCGTTTTCGTTAATGAACGCACTGCTGTTTTATGATGCACTCTTTGGTTTTGAACTTCCTAGGTATAAACCACCGACGCATGCGATTATTTAGAATATATATAGTGAGAATCTCCAGGTGGGTGAGTAGGCTGAGAAACGCTTCATATTATAGCTCCTTATATCAACTAGTAAATGATAGTGAAATAACACGGGACAAGTGAACTTATTGAAATTAAAGTCGATAACCTCATTGAAAAAAGTAAATAAAAGTAAATTCAAATAATGTGAGGCAAGGGACCTGTTCTGTCAGACCTCTAAGTTTAGGGTTTCTTTGTAAACGAGATTTACCATCTCCATAATAAGGAGAGGATGTTTGCCTTAGGATGGAAACTGTAAAAAATACATTGCATTAGTGAAGTTTTTCTATCCTTGACCAAATGGACGTTTATTAAGATTAATCATAAACTGAAGTTGCCTTGTAAATGACCAGCGTTGGAACTCTAGCTACAGCATCTAGATGCTGCTAATTTCCATCATCGCTTATCTATTAAATGCGACCATTAATGACGGATCAATCAGTCATGCAGAAATCAAACACATCACTAACAATACTTCCTTACAATAAGTTCATTAAATGTAATATAGCATCTGTTCTGAAATAATCAGGCGTAATAATGATCTAGGCTAATGATGGAACAACTGACATTGATTCTGTTGTATGTTTCAAATTTTTTGTATAGCTAGTTTGCAATAGGAAAATATCTTGTTTTTGTAACATTTCTGAAAATCTATTCATCAGATTTTGGTAAACAAATCACACAGAACTACGATAACTTCCTGTCAACTCCTATTCCGAATATCATATTTTAGCCATCTATTAAAAGACGTTTATTCTTTATTATACGTAGGGCGTTTCAAAAGTTCCAGGAAAAGTGCTCTATAATATTTATCTTATGGTCAAATTATTTCAAACTTTGCATTTAAATAGAACAATTCATAATACACAGTCTACGATGAATCAAACGAATGAGGGTGTGTCGTACAAAAGGGCACGGCTGCCATAGTGACGTCAACAATGGCTACCCGGGGCAACGGTATCTCTGGCCCTACCTTATTAACATGTTCTGACTAAATCTCACTCAGTCAGTCAAATGGCACACATAAATACACCTGCTTCACTAACACCAATGCTTCATATTCTAAAAAAGTGCCTGGGTTCAAGATACGCTCTTCCAGGGTCCATATGCAAAGCATTCAAAAGTGTCACAAAATAAAACAGAAACGTCCGACACAACGTCTTGTGTCTGTTTCACAACTGGCCGTACCTTCATTTGATCATCTGCAGCAGTACCACTGGCAGTCTGGAAGCGCTCATATTATTTATACATCCTACCCAGTGACATGCAACGCTCTTAACAGGCAGTGGTTATAAAATATACAGTTTCAAGTCATAATTTACCTGCCAAAAGACAAAAACTGGTAAAATTCCAATGATTTACTGACATCTAACGAGCGATTCTAATACGACGACAAATAAACCAGAACACAACAGTGACAATATTTAAACTATGGCATAATTGATCAAATGATGTTATACCGCCCTTCAAAAATGTTCCATGCAGTAATTTTAGGTATAGTTAATTGTTAGCTGTTTGGTTGGAGTCAAATAGTTGGTTAGTCTGACGATTTCTACGTGACGTCAAATTTGCCCCGGGTAGCCATTACTGACGTAACTATGGCAGCAATGCCATTTTGTACGACACACCCTCAAGCATTTGATTTATGGAACAACATGTATAATCAATTGCTCTATTTAGATGCAAAGATTAAAGTAATTTGAACATACAATAAACATTATAGAGCACTTTTCCTGGAACTTTTGAAACGCCCCTCGTATATTATAATTACATGTACATGGACAGTTTAACGCAGGGAGGTAATCTGGTTTTTCATTGATGATTTATTATCAATTATTTAACCGTTACACTCCGTGATCGTCGGGATAGACATTACTTTTATCAAGACGAGACTTAGGAGGAGGCCCGTATGATTCAGGTTGTTTAGATGTGTCGCTTGTAAAAATGTACAACAAAAGCATGTACGAGGGCCATTCAAAAAATACGTAGACAAATCAATTTGCTAGCTTATTTATTCAGATAACTCAATAATTATTTAGTTTTGTGTACCACCACATTCATTTGCCATAATTCTAAAGTTTAATAGAAATCGGACCGACAGTTAAGTGAGGATCTTGTTTTATGCATTGCACTTATAGTGACCACGGGGCAAGTCCCGACGTCGTTGTTGACGTCATCGGTTTCGGTAACCTCAAAACATCTTTTAAATTCTCACAATAATATTCATTGTACAACTCCAAACATTCTTATACTGACCAATTTACAACGGCGGACTATACTTACACAATATATCAAATAGAATACATTATTTCATTTGTTGTTTCGAGTTTCATACTCACGTACCCAAATCGCACCAATATCAAAGTCTTGACGTCTAGAAAAGCGAATTTTGGACTGTATGGGGACATGTTTAAGCTGATTAAATCAAGGGATATACAACACTGGTACTTAATGTTTTGCATGATGTTCCGACACTTTCTCTAGGTTAAATATCCAAGTTTCGGCCACGATTCAAGTAAGTATGTGTGTTTATACCAAGCACATACATCATTTCAGGATTACGCGTGGTCCGTGGTTTAATGTGACGTCACGTTTTCTTTCTGCTATTAAGAGTGACTTTGTATGATAACCAATATCTTCGTAACGGTGTTAAATATGGCATCATAATTTGAAACACAAAACTACACAGTTTTAATCGAAACACACGTTGATTCTCGACAGGTTTCGTAACCGTTAAAGGTAAGTGATGAGGCGAAGAAATCAACACCAATTTCTACGGTATAAATCAATGGGTTGCCCCGTGTGTTCAATTTATGTTGCTATAACTACCATATTTTCGAATTTAACATATATTTTTCGTGATAAAAATACGCACTGAATTCATAACCAGTAGAACCTGATTTCTACCAATTTTGATGAAAATCGGATGATAAATAGTTTCACAGTCGAGGTTGTCTACGTATTTTTTGAATGGCCCTCGTACTTCGTCAGATTCACAGATGGGCCAAGCGTGTGTTATATTAAGTAGGTTGCAAATACGTAAATAAACCGTTAGGCGTATCACATGATCGTAAAATTGGCTGTTGCAAGTAGCAAGTCTTCTAAATTGATATTTTATACACAACTACAAATATGTTACTTAAAACTTATGAATAAAAGTTTTTTTTTTACTGAATTATGATGTTGCTGAAATTTCAGTGTGTATTAGGTAGATATTATCCATATATTCGTGCAAAATTTCATACATGTAGGTTAAGTAATTACAGAAAAAATTTTAAAAACACGATTCATTTCTATCGCAAACTAGCTATTCTGATCTTTTCTGCATTCGAATTTTATGTATTAAAAAACCCTCTTGAAAATCGATTATTTGATTGATATATATAAGTTTTATATACATGCCTCAACAATCGCCCGTCTTGTAAATCGATTAATTGATTGTTAGTCAAGTTTTATATACATGCCATAACAAGCATACGAAATACAAGCAAACATTATGGTCGTTTTTTTCTAATGACGCTGCTCGGTCTTGACAATAATCCGTAATTACCGGCGATACCAATATGACTTTTCGGCTCGGCGTGTCTACTGCTGAAGGAAATAATCTAATCAGTCGCGATGTTTTTTTCTTTAATCAGTGAATGCAACTTTGTTATAACTTATTACCAATTAGTACAGTTAGACCAATTATATTCAGGAAAGTGAAGTGTGTGCTTTTGATGCATTTACGAATACAGAAGTACAATGTTCCTATTCTGAAAAATATCTTGTGGGTGCGTTAAAATACACAATAGACTATTCTGCACTTGAATCAAATGTAACTACACATTGGTCCGCATCCCATAAATAAATTTTACAATCTCTCATACAGGGTGATTCATTAATTCGGCACATTTAGTGAATGCTTATTACTTCGCGAGTTATTTACTTACAAACATTAATTTAGTATCGCAGGAAAGATATTAAACCAATATAATTTTGACCATAACTGCAAATAGTTTAGAAATACAATAGTCTTGTCTGATATACGCAAAGCCACTTATTTCGAAATGGGAAGCATATGTGCATGGTATCAAGTCATCCATATAGTATGATTATCCTACAAAGACAACAATCGTCTATGTATACAACTTAATCGATGCTACGAATGTTATTTAGTTGTGCTTTTCGGTCGTATGTCTGCAACTTAATGACACCTCGTATTCATTTTTCTGCTTGTCTACCTTACTCAAGTGTATTTCTAGACGGAATAACAAGGGTTTAATATGTAATATATGTATGTTATTTCACAGTCGAAAGATTTAGATAGACGTACAGTGCTGATAGTAGGCGAGTATACAAGAACTCATGCTAAAATTGTGTATTCTGTATGGAGCTTCCTTACGTAGAACCCATCACTCGCCGTACTGCACAAAACACGATTGCTAATTATAACGAGAATAAAATAATACGTATAAAATAACAGCAATGCTTGTCGGTAAAAACAATATATTGATTGCAGGGTATACTATTATGTCAGTTCGACCTCTTGTGGTTACCAATTACTTTTAGAAAATACTGTTACACTTCATGTTACCGTTTTTTCAACGTACAGTTAACGGAAATCGTAAACTTGTGTTCAAATTTAAATTCTGTATAATTCGTTAACAGCTGCCACTTTGGGACAAATTTTGTTTGTAGAAGCTCATTAACTGATACTTTAATAGTATTACAACCCGTCTATCATATTGTATACTTGTTCAAGTATTATAAAGAATAGAAAATTGATTTTAAGTTTAAGATTTCCGTAAATGCTATGATAAAACAGTACCAAGGAGTCTTCTTTAACATAGGTGTGAACATGTAGTCGTGTTGTTTAAGGTCACTATGATTGAGCGGTGTTCATATGATTGATATAATGTCGACATTTAAAACATTTTCACCAAAACATACACTGATAATATTGTGAGAATGTGTAGTTTTGCACATGTTTAACTCTCCCAGTGGCGTCAACTAAACTAATTATTGCTGTTCAGAGAAATATAAAAAATACAGACTTTTATCTGTGAATGAGTTATGGTCATTTATTGATTTCAAACGGTTTCAAGCCCACTGTGGGATTGCTAAGTGACAGACGAAAAACGCTATCTAAAATATTTGGGAAACTGAAATATTTCTGATACATTGTACACCAAGCGACTAACGAAAATGTTCTTGTAATACGCTGTAGTTAAAAGTTTCATCCATATGTATCACTATTCCCATTTTTCCTTCCCTACATTTTATGAAATTATGTAACCCGCATTCATTAGTGAAATAAAGGTAACCAAATTATTACCCAGCCATTCTCCCAGAATTGACACATGGAAAATCTGAAAAATAAACTTTCGAGTTTAGCCATAGTAATGATAGATTCTTAAATAATACATTTTGAGAATCTAGTCTCCAATTTCCCTCCACACCATTTTTACCATTTTCTTGCAACCTATGTTTCAGATACTTGTGTCATATGTGCGTTTTGAAGCATATATCGTATTCACATTGGTCACTTAATGTCATATAATCGACACAGATTTCCCACATACATGATTTAAGAATCTTGAACTCACAGCAATTAACAAGAAACCCCAACTGTAAAGTTACAAGTGTTTGACGTGGTATGAAGAGAGTCGTACGTAGTTTCCTTTTGTATCTTCCTTTGTGCCTAGTGTGATGTAATGCGATCACATTGGTACTGCTGCTGAGTATGACAGAAAGCTATCCGATACGTTTGACATTCGTATTACTAGGCGATTTCACCGTATATCATAGGTTCAAATTCCCCTATAGGTGCAAATTATAAATAAATTTGATACACAAAAATTAAAGGCCATTTTGCTTCTGAATAACGGATATTAGCAATACTAAATATACACAGTGTTCTGCCACAACATGCAATATTTGCAAATAAAACCAATCTTGGTGCCTAATAATTATTTTTCTCAGGCAATCGTAATTATGTGTTGGCAGGCAATGTTATAGAGAGACACGCAATAACAACTTCTGGACAACCAAGGTTGTTTCACTGGTGAACTTATTGTATGTTGCCAGTTAAAATACACATTACATAACAAATACATTATATTGATTGAATTTATTTCAAACTATTGACTAGACATGGATTACATGAAAACTTTCATGATAATCATACTTTTTCTCCCTTACAATGTTCATTTTGAAGAGAGTCTCACAATTGTTCAATCTTCAATGCCAGGAAATTCGACTATACAACTCTTATACTTTTCATTTACGGTTCAATATAATCACCAGACAGGTCAATCGTAAGTATTATATTTAACGCTTCATGAATCATTGAATATCCTAAAAAACAGCATCATCAATTGCCTGCGCTTTGCATGGAACCCTTATTTCTGGAATGACATTCTTCTTGATCAACCCGATACAATCTGTATTCATTTTTATGCAAAGATCAAATAAATTGCAATGTTTAATGGAATTATCATTGTATTGACAGTAAAACCACATTGTTGAACATGACATAAAACTCTTCAAATTTGATTGCAAATCAATCGGAATCCTAATGGAATCGTTTCCAATTTAAACTCTTTAATCGAACAGAATATTTGCAAATTTAATTCTGAATTCATTCCTTCTCATTGTTTTCTACTCAAACAAGACTTTTTAAAAACTTTTGGCCAACAAAATATTAGGGTATTACATTTGTAACATATCAGATTACGGGGTTGTATTGTATTTAATGGCAAGTGAAATTATCCTCAGGCGCACGTAGAAACATTTCATATTCAAAGTAAAGATGAAATAAATGCAAATTACAGTACATCGCTTGGCATACTGTTTATATTAATTTTGAATTTCGGTAATGGCTTTACAACATCGAATACGATTGTGAAAAATGCTATATGTTGATTTAATTTTTTTATATCAATTATACTCGTTCAGGAAATATTCAGGAGGCTCATTTAATGATATTTCCAGAGCTAACTTAATATGTGTTTATATCAATTTACAACTAAATGATCATGAACACGTATAATATAGTAAATTACACTAGGCGGAAATTGTTTTCTGCTGTGCGTAATTTAACTATCTTCCCAGGTCACCAATAGTCCCGTTACGTATATGTCAGAGTTCATATTGTAATGTCCTTAGAAGGCTTTTTAACCAGAAATGATTTATATGCTTATCACTGAATATAGTCCCTGGAGGTTGAGTTAACCGTTAACTGACACTTTATGGCGGTAGTTTACAAGACTTACTACATTTTATCTCATTTTGAGACTCCGTTGATGTGTGATGTACGATGTCACCATTACAGTATACCACCATTTGATTTACACTGCTTCTTATAAATGTATGCTGCACATTTTGGTTTGATATATAGTAGGCTAATACAATAAACATATATACGTATAGACCTTAGTGTATGCATTACAATGATTGATGCTGTAATTCTTGCGTGTGGAAATCTGTCCACTCTCCGTAATTGACCTGCAGTAATTAGACTATCAGTGTTTACCTCATAATTATGTGTGTCATTACCAAGTTTGTTACATTTTGTCCGACTAATTTCCAGTTGAATATTGTGGGTGTAGAGACAAACTTTTTGACTTGTTTAATGCATTGTATGCAAATGTCTTTACTATAAATGCTAATGGGCTATACAATTAGCAGTCAGCATGTTAAATGTAAAAATAATGTAGGAGTGAGTATTCAGCCAAATATGGGGATAGATTTTCAAAACGATGATAAGCATGCAAACACATCTGGTGATCACTATTAAACATATTATGTGGCGTGATAAACAGATTCCATCCCACTTAATTTAATACAAAAGTAAGTTTGTACAGCTGGTGAAATACTTACCGACATGTGCTTGAGTTAATGATGGGCTTCAGAATCGCAAACATATCAAACAAAGGAAATGCCCGGAAATATATGCAGCATCTGTGATTTCTCTGTGCAATATATACCATCAAACACGTCAACCATGCCTCTTACTTTTGATTTCCATGTGTATCCATAATAAAATGGATATGTGTATGAGTGGCGTAGCAACTAGTGAACATATTTATTTCTGTGACCACTCGATGAAATAAAATTCGCTCTTACATGTACACCAACATCTACAAAATTAATATCCTTTATTCAAAGTTTAGAAAACATCGAAATATGTCAATGGTATCAACGCGCTTTGAATGTTGTCAGATTATCGTAGAATGAATACTGTATACAGTTCTAATTAGAACGCTTTAAAGGATTTATACTAGTTCACCACTCCAAATGTATCATTGAAACCGTGGAATATAAGTACACAGGTCATTAGATGAACGAAGCAAAACTTTACCCGGATGCACACATAATACAGAAAGCAGAGTGCATTAAGAATAATCATGAATCATACAAACACATTTCAATTCGATCACATCCCTATAGATAATATGCGGATGATACCCCCCTTAATTTACATGTTGATACAAAAGGTCCAATTATACTCTTTTTGTGTTCATACGCAAACACAACTGGCCACAACTCTATTGTCAGACATTAATATGCAAGTGACACACGAATTATAACTATAAAGTTTCGTCTACAAATACAGATTAATGGAGATGTGGAATATCACTTATGCCCCTCTAATATTAATCCTTCAACTAGAATGTGCACGAAATCGAAGCCAGTTTGAAAATTATTCAAAAGATATTGTCAAGAACAAAGCTGAACTAAGCTTGTCCAACATGAATAGTCATTCAAAATGTGTCGAGAATGATACTTCTTTATTTCGAGATAGAGCGACTGGGATGTAGTAAAACAACTAGTGCTCGATTTGAAACGCAATGTCATTCGCAAATCATATTTAAAATAGCATGTGTCCGTAAATGACCAATAAATTCTAAATTGCATCCTTTTTTACTGCTAAACAATTTATGGTAATTCTGTTAAACCATTAAATGGGCAATTATTTTATGAAGCATGATCCCAACGTAGGATTGGCACATGCATTTGTTTGAAGTAACTGGAACTTAGTCAATCAGCTCGAACCTCAAACTTTCAGTCATTGGCGAGTTTGACTTAGATTTTCACAGATTAGTTAATCTTCTTATTTTATTTTAACGTGTTGGATAGTTGCCGCTCAAAAGTGGTCGGTGGTATAAGTATTTTTCTAACCTTTTTCCTTATAGTGTGGCACATTAATTTCTCATACAATGGTTTAAACAGAAAACGAACTTAAGTACGAAATGAATATATAAGACAAGACAATAGCCAATGATATAGTTATAACTATTATCATAATATTATTTGTTATCAGGCACGGATCCAGGCAGTGGGCACGAGGGCCCGTGCCCCCCCCCCCAGTTGGCTGAGATTGAAAAAAAAAGACTTTGAATATATAATAAAACAGATATTGAACAGACACACTTTATTTTGTTCCTGAATGACTTTAAATAAATATTACTACTAGCCTACAGAAAATGAAGTAATTAATACACCATATTCCCACCTTAATCAACGTTTGCGAATGGTACTTCTTACGACGAGCCTAGATTGTTCATTATTGCCAAACATTTATGTCACATTTGTGGTTACTTGTGACGACAACAACATTACCACTTGTGGCCGTTACACTGATTCACGAGCCCCCCCCCAAAAAAACCAAAGCATAATGTGTTGAAAGCGACTGCCACAGACTTTGTAGGTATACATCAATTACTATTGTTTGAAATATGTTTTTATTCTATGCCCTTTGAAGAATGTTATGACTCTGGCGTCAAAAACGACGTTTCTAAAAACTGAACTAGTATAATTCTGTCTGAAAGAAATATGTACATGTACATAGAACAGCATAGGTAACATTGTTCTATCGTATTATGTGGGTTAACTAGCTGACAGTATGTCTGCAAAACTTATACTTATTGACTATTGTGACTAAGCGAATGAGCACATAAAATACACGAAAAATGCTTGTGAAGGGTCATGGGACCTGCAGGGGTAAGGTCCCCGATGTCAGAACAAGGAGTCATATATATATAGTTTTGCCTCCTAAATAATTTAGATCAAATGTATAATGTTCGGCCTAAACTAGTCTTACATATCTCTAAATAATATGGGTACTTTTTCTTATGTTCTAGATGAAAAGTATTTGTAAGATGGGCATTTTTCGTGCTCGCTTCGCTCGCAGAATACATTTAACATACATGTATATGTTAATACGTAGCTGTTGCATCACAGAAATCAAATACAAGAGAAATTTTGTCCTAGCTCATTATATTACCTTTTGACTGTTAAATAATCATTACTAAACCATTAAGGTTAACTCTTAGAATAAAGAAAAAATATATTTCAGGGCTCCCAGATAGGCTTAGAATGCACTAGATTCATCCCTTGCTTTGAAAATTTTCCCGGGGGAGTATGCCCAAGGATCCTCCTACTTATATTATAGTATTCTAATGACCAAAAGGATAAAAGCTGGTATATAAAAATACTGTGTATACATGTAAACACATACTAATATGCACGAACATACACAATGTACATGTTGACGCTGATAACATAAAAAGGTAACTATGGATTCCCCACACCTACAAATGTACCCCTTACTGTGCATTTTCACACACGCATTAAGCAATTGCCCCCCCCCCCGGAATCCCGTACATACCTCGTGCCCCCCACTCAAACATTTCTGGATCCGGGCCTGGGTATTGACCTTATTTTTTATTAAAACATAATTGACTAACCAATTTTCATTAGGTTCACAATTTTGTTATTTGGACAAAATACTAGGAAATGCCAATAAAGAGGATGACATATAATGTTGGAAGGTTCAATACGGTAGTTCTACTGGAACATTCTTTGATGATAAAATTAAATTAAAAAAGCAATTTCGCCACGATATAACTTTGAGTGGCATTAAAGCACCATAGATGTTTTAACACCATTCTGAACATTGAAATCGAATTGGATACAAAGTGTGCTATTAATGTATGGTTGCTACGAACAATGTCATTCAATCATGTTTTATTGTCTAAGTTGATACTATATATTATACACGTTTATTAAACAGTTTTACAGTTTTATTGGTATAATCGGCATGTGAAATGCCTTTGACCATTTACACAATAACAACTAGATGGAAATATATATATAAAATATAAAATGTTAGTTAGTTCGTGCAATTCACTGAAACGTAAATCATGCACAACTCTGATTGGTTTAATCCATTCGTCCATTATGAGTGTTTAATATAGGTGCAGCACATGTTTTATGAATAAAGCGAATAATGCGCAACAACGACATCAAATGCGAGATTTAAGGAACTACGTATAAAATAGTTTCCTTCATTAGCATCTGACATTCCCGACATATAGTTCCTGATTACATCAATGACCAGACTCAAACTTTTTAGATCAATGTCAATATGTTCGGTTGCTAAATGTGTTTCACTCAGTGAGATAACTAAGTGAAACGTTAACTTTAAAGACATATCATTGTTGAAATTAGACGAACACTTTATGACTGACTGTGTAAAATATGCAAACGCTCATTCCAAGTCGTTAACAGTGACAAATATGATATTAACATCATTTGTAGGGTTTTAGAGAAACGTCTGTTTACTGGTTAAAGGCAGTGAGAATTTGTATTAAAATCATGAACTAATTTTAGCAGACAAATAACCAATGACTCGGTTTGTTGTAAATTACGTTTTCTAATTGCCCTTCTTGCCATTGACACTGTGATAAACATTGATGATCTTAGCCCAACATCATCAATATTAGTTTGGCATGTTACCAAACTAATTTAGTATTGCGTGAAAATTTGATCATAAACGGTTATCGAGATGTCACGAAAAATAACAAAGTAGCACAAGAAGAGCCATTGGCTCGATTCGACGATTCTGTCCGCAATTGTTTTACACGTTATGTACTATAGCGGTCACGTGATTCTCCCCTGTGATATTATTAACATGGCATCAGTGTAACCCCAGCTGATATAAATTGGTATAGGTAACGAAAGTAATAATTCATCATTTTACGAAAACTGAATGAAGACGCAACCTCTATTTCAGGCATATAGTTTACATATCATTAAAGTTGTGTATTATTTTTTGTAATCAGAATGATTCATATTCCCAAATATCCTAGATGTCATCCTAACAAACAGATTGATCAGGTTTTATGACGACCACACGGCCTATAATATGTATAGAAAGGATGCGCATATACTACTGTATGAAACATCCTTTACTAAATAATATCGTCGCCTCTACGTGTGTCAAAGCTCAATTTCAGTCATCATTTTAGTTTCTTACTGACAGGATATACATTGTATGTGAAATAATTCTAACCTACACACGACTATAAGCTAGAAGAAATAAGGCAACCTCGCTTTTGCGGACTCTTTCTATAACCTACACGGACTACTTAAAACTCTGATTATATGCGTTCATAAATAATATTTCGGTGTTCCGCTTTCACGAAAACAACCCTATCGTAAAACTAACCCAGTATGCATGCATAACCATAACCGCTATTTAATTGATTCATTTGGGACGAATATATTAAACGCTTTACCAGTATTCCCTACAGATACTGATCAGGCATTTGTCATTCTCATCGGAAATACGTCACTGAATTCTTTAACGTTCCGTTTATCTTTTGATGAGATTTGGATGAAAATAGATGTGTCTGTAAAAGGATATACTTACTAATACATGTATATATATTATGATTGAGTCAAATACTCCTAAATTGTTAACTTACGTTTATATTAAAATTGAATTGTTTTAATTCCAATGTTTCATACAAAACGCAATAGCCAAGTCATACAGAAAGTTCTACCGTGGTTTAGTTTGGATTGGTTCCAGTATTCATGAATAAGCATTGGATATGGTTAACAAGCTTAAAGCATTCTTGATTTGATATATAACGCTTGCACATGTTTTATACGTCCCATCAATACAGTTAATATGCACCCAAAGGGACACATTTGATATTAGGTATTGGTAAATTACCATTAGTGTTTAGGCGATATAATTTAATCAATGCGACCGAAGCACATAACTATTCATATAAACGAATTGAGACATATTGCTTTCACGTACTTATACGCTGGAATTGCCTTGTTTACTATTATAATAGTGAATAGTTATTAACGACAAAGGAGTTCTTCGAGGTGCAACATTGGCATATAATTACTGTTTAGTTTTGCGAAGCTATCTTTGATTTATCATGGTAAAATTGCTGTTTTATACAGATCAATTGCACAATGTAGACAAACATGTAAACATTATAAAGATAAAGAAAAATCAGGACGTTTTAGCCGTTAGAGGAATAACTCTTCAAGCTTATGTGGCGGTTTTCTTAGGCCTGTGTGAAATTCACTTTGACGATAAACCGGTAACTTTTATATTCAAGCAAAACCGCGGCTCATACATGTTTTACTAGTCCTCTGTAATGTACTAAAATTACACAAATTATAATATCATATTATTTTCTTGTACGCCTAAAAGGAGACTTTATGACAAGTGACTGAGTAACAAGAAATGATAACCAAGAACTCTGACAATTGATTTCACATGCTTAATTAGAAACTCGAAATGAAGATTGCCACCACGATTTAGATTCCAAACAATAACACCGAGGTATTACCATCCTACGTGAGGGAATGAAATACGAGGATTTTATCAACGACAGCAAAGACAATAATTTCCTATATCAATCCAATAATGTTCTGGTATTCCGTCATGATAATACTCAATTGACCACGCATTTAGCATACAGTTCTTACATCAGATATTTTGCCCTATCTCGTCTAACGAATAATGACTAGGGTGTGTATGATGTCATTGCCCCTGATTTCGCTCCTACTAATGCACGCTGCACCCATAGTGAGACTATGTTCTTCTCGTAAATCGAACTTGACAAGATAATGACTTTCATTTTTGTATTTTCGACACATAAATACCTTATGGCGTGTTATCTAAGGGACTTCCGACAGACATTAAACGAACGTAAAACATTTTCTAAAATATCTTAGCAGGTTGATAGAACACGCATTAAGATTTATAGTCTGATCTTAAATTGTATTGGTATATGTCCGGTTGAGAACAAGTTAGATGGACTCCAGTAGTCAATCAAGATGGTGAATAGCCCTTCTTTTGGTGTCGTTTCGATGAGACTTTGTACACCACTTGGCAAACGTTATTGTCCTTTGAATTAAATAGGTTCAATCCCTCTTTAAGCAAGTCTAGACACTATCTATCCATCTATGCTGTATTTAAGTAGATTCAAAATTGTCACAGAACCTACTTCTTCGTGTAATTGAGACAACTTACCTAAGACATCATACAATTCAAATTGAATTATTTCCGCCATAGGTGGGAGGCGAGTTGCCCGTGTTTCCCGCCTGAGACATCATTAATAAAATTTGTCAATGTCTAACACATTGCAATGGCCGATATTTTTGTCTTCCAGATATAAGGAGAATCGATGATGGACATATCTTCTACTTATGTGTTTTCTTCGCGGATCATAAGGTAGTTATAATTTAAAGGTCCACCAAAACGCAGTACGAAGTACCCAAAATCACAACACATTACACTCACCTACACACATATAATTATAAAAGACAGGGTAGCCCAACACAAAACTAAAATAACGACAAAAGGGACAAATAATCAAATGAGTATGGACCATCTTTGAATTGATAATATATAAAACGGACACATGTATATATTGTGCCATATCTAGTTTATTTGCATTCAAATTTGCATTCAGCAGATTGACATCAGGCACAATGTTTGAATCTATCGCACTTTTTTACATAATGTATTACATTAAAAATTTTGTACTTTACCAGGAGTATGTCATGTACTTCAGTCTTGTACACTACATTTAGTAATCCTAGATTGTCACCAATGGGCAATAAAATGTACAACAGACCACTTGACGAATTTCTTTACGACACTGTGCAATCAAATTGCAATATGTCATATTGCTGGTCATATTATTTACTGTTTCAGTACCAATACCAACATTGCACTACAATATGTGGCATTTGTAATTTGTATTTCAATATAGTGGTAGAGATAACGTCGCTGACATTTTTACAATCGGTATCGCAATTTTTCAGTTTTTGACTTGATACATTTCTTAAACCTGTGACCTTTTTTGATAGTTGCTCTTAATTGTGACATAACAATGTTATATGACAGTTATTTATAGATCATAACTTAAGACATACGAATCGGCATTTTGCGATGGTTATCCTTAATGGATATCTGAAATTATTCATACTAAATTGATTTTGTGACTTCATACATTTCTTACAAGGATGTGTTATATTTCTTCGTGCGATCTTATTTTTCAAAAGCTTTCACAAGTGACAAATTGTAAGCTATACGTTGATTGGATACTGAATACTGAAGGAGAAAGGAAATGGTCATTTAATATTGACTGACATATCATCCGTGATAAGGCATAAAGCAAGATAGATTGTCTACAATCTAAGACAGATACAGATATCATACGACCACACTAACACATAACGCTTCATTATATTTAGTGCGTTTGGTAGGCATTTTGAACACAATAATTCAAATGTGTTGCGATAATATGTAACACAATCGAACACATTTCCTTATGCCTGCCCGATGAACTGAATAGTCGTTAAATGGCGTTTCTGTATAGACATCCATGCGAAACTATTACTTATATAATATATTATAAAATTGTATTTCTGACAAAGCTGCTTAATTTTAAAAAAACTCAATGTCAGTTTCTCTCTGTTGGATTCGACGCTCTCATTTACTCTACAATCAAATATCCGAATCTATCAAATTGAAATTGTACAATTAAATAAGATATCTGCAAAAAAAGTTGTCATACGAAATCCCCTTGGAGGCCTTTTGTAGATAATCATTTGATGATTAAATATAAAAATGAATAACTTAGCAATACATAAATGATGATCGCACTAAGTGTTAACAATTATCTTACGATTTTATAAAAGTACGATATATTTAGTGTTAATGTTCATTTCGGTTAATTGCTCGTCCAATAAATACATGAAGAGTACAACTATTCAGTTTTGTTACGGCACCATAGTGTGTCAAATATTCTTTTTATGTTATATAGAGGATACATAGTTTGGTTGTTATGTCGATGTATTTAAAGCGATGTTATATTAAGGTACAATGTTTCAAACATTTGTACAATTGTAAAGATCAAAGAAAGTTATAATAACAAGTACTAGGACATTGCAATAAGGTTTTGTTTTGGTCTGGGACATGTATACCTCGTTAATTGGCATTATTTGATGAGAGATGCGAATATTTACACAACATTGTAACAACAACATCGAAAAGATTTTTAACTAGAATATCAACTATTCGTGGAATCACTTTTTATTTTGACACTATATCAGTCGATGATCTTATAAATTACAGCAGTCGTATTATAACTGAACATTAAGCCATTCAAGAACATATTCTTGTACTTTTACCTATAATATGTTTTCGCTTTTACTCAGAATTTATAAAAAATAGTGTAATTATAATTTGATTGGTATACATGTTTATGATGCCTTCTTGAAATGTCGGCTTCCTCAATTATTTGTACATTATAAACCAGGAAAAACATCTTATACTCCAGTACTTTCTCGAATAATTGGTGAAAACAAGGTCACTTGTCTCATACAAATTATACATTAAAAAAGAAAATTAACCAATCGGAGAGGAGGGCGCTAAAAGTACAGACTAGATCAACAACCGTGTACGAATTACCAACTTCTCGTCAAAGACGTAGGTTACTGCAGCCGCACACTATCTTTAAAGTTTGGTTTTAGTTGCAGATCCATTTACAAATCGCCACAAAATTGAATTAAAAATAATGCGCTATTTCAACTAAATATAATATGCTAATGATGTGTGTGGGAAGGTATTCTTTTGCTAATGTCGTATGTCCCTTGTTAGAACTTTGATGAAACATATAAACTCGTTAATTAGTTTCTCTTTGATGTGTAAACATGTGGTATGACATACTACGAGAAAATTAGATATTCTATACCTTTAATTACGTGTTTCTTCCTTCATTTTTATATTGTTCGTTTCTCAATTGTTGAATTAATTAACATATCGTCAAGAAATATTAGATACTTTTAAGTGATCTTTTTAATGAATTCATGCAATAAATTAATCATTTGATTAGTGTCGTCTTATTTAAAACGTTTACACATCTTCATATATATGTACATCGGCGCCTTTTGGTTACACCAGCAGTCGGATGACGTGGTTGAACGTCTGGATGATATGTCAGTCGATATACATAATCAATTAACATAGAAACAATATAATCAGTTGGCTTTAATTTCAAAATAATCATCATGATAAAAGACAGCGAATATCTCTTTTTATACTCGGTAATATCCAAAGCCTCGTCAGGTCAGAAACACACACTGAATACCTGATATCTAGCGGTCTAGTCGCATTGGGCGTTTCTAATACGATTGATGATCGTATGCAGCCTAGTTTTGTTTGAGGAAGAGATCGGAAATAAGGTTCTTATGTCATAAAACTAACACAGAAACTGTTTAAATCATGAAGCGCCTATGTGTGTATGAGGGAATGTGTACTTAGTGACAATATCCAATTTAAGTGCATGCGCTTATTTAAAACTTGGTTCTGTTTCATACTGAAGGGCCAGCTAGTAGACGAGACAGTGACCAGTGTGATACAAAGAATCCAGTTGGAATTCCTAGCTTTTTCATGATATTCTCTTTCGCTATGTTCTTGGTATATACCACCGACCTTATATAGTGAGAATCTCTAGTTGGGTGAGTAGGCTGAGAAACGTTTCATATTTTGACTCCTCTTACACCAACTAGATTACGGTAGTGAATTAACGCGAGACAAGTGAACTTATTGAATTTGCAGTCAATTACTTCGTTGAAGAAATCAAGTAAAAGTAAATTCAAATAATGTGAGGCAAGCATAATTATGCAATAAAAGCAAGCATTATGGTCATTTTTCTAATGACGCTGCTCCTATTAGACAATAACCCGTAATTACCGGCGATAGCAATATGACTGTTCGGAGTGTATACTACTGAAGGAAATCAATAAATATAATTAGTTACGATGTTTGTTTTGTCTGACATACGCAATGCCACTCATTTCGAAATGGGAAGCAAATGTGCAAGTCGTCCATATGGTATGAGTATCCTACATGGACACCAATCGTCTATGTATTCAACTTAATCGGTACTACGAATGTTATTTAGTTGTGCTTTTTGGTTGTATGTCTGCAACTTAATGACACCTCGTATTCATTCTTCTGCTTGTCTACCGTACTCAAGTGTATTTCTAGACGGAATAACAACGGTTTAATATATAATAGATGTATGTTATTTCACAATCGAAAGATTTAGATAGACGTACAAAGCTGATAGTAGACGAGTACATTGTAGTCAAGAACTCATGCTACGATTGTGTATTCTGTACGGAGATTCCTAACTTCGAACCCATCACTCGCCTGAAGCAGACTGCACAAAACAACGAATGCTAGTTACATCGAGAATAAAATAATAAGTATCAAATCACAGCAACCCATGTCGGTAAAATAATATATTGATAGCAGGTTATTCTATTTTGTGAGTTCGACCTCTCGTGATGACCAATTATTTTTAGTAAATACTGTTACACTTCATGTTACCGTTTTATCAACGTACAGTTAACGGAAATCGTAAACTTGTGTTCAAATTTAAATTCTATTTAATTCGTTAACAACTGCCACTTTGGGACAGCTATGTTTGTAGAAGTTCTGTACCTGACTCCACTTTCTAACAGATATTGTGTGTCACATTAATTTTTCATACAATGGTTTAAACAGAAAACGAACTTAAGCACGCAATGAATATAAGACAAGACAATAGCAAACGATATAGTTATAGCTATTATCATAAAGTTATTTGTTATTTACCTTATTTTTATGGAAACATAATTGACTAACCAATTTTCATTTGGTTCACAATTTTGTTTTTTGAACAAAATACTAGGAAATGCCAATAAAGTGGATGTCATATAATGTTAAAAGGTGAAATACGATAGTTCTACTGAACCGTTCTTTGATGATAAAATTAAATTAAAAAAGCAATTTCGCCACGATATAACTTTGAACGGCATTAAAGCTTCATAAATGTATTTACACCATTCTGAATATTGAAATCGAATTGGATACATAGTGTGATATTCATGTTTGCTTGCTACGAACAATGGCATTCAATCATGTTTTATTGTCTAAGTTGATACTACATATATAGAATATTAGTTAGTTCGAGCAATTCACTGCAACTTAATTCATGCACAACTCTTTGACCATTTTCGTCAATTCGTCCAGTGTGATTGTTTGATATAGATGCAGTACATGCTTTATGAATACAGCGAATAAATACGCAACAATGACATCAAATGATTAAAGGAACTACGTAAAACATTGTTTCCTTCATTAGCATCTGACGTTCCCGACATATAGCTCCTGATTACATCAATGATCAGGCCAACACTCTTTAGATCAATATCAACATGTTCGGTTTCCAAATGTGTTTCACTAAGAGAGATAACTAAGTGAAACGTTAACTTTACAGACATGTCAATATTTGTTGATTTTAGACGAACACTTTATGATTGGCTGCAAAATATGAAAACGCTCATTTCATGTCGTTGACAGTGACAAATGCGATATAAACATCATTTGTTGGGTTTTGTAGAAACGTCTGTTTACTGGTTAAAGGCGGTGCGAATTTGTAATAAACTCATGAAATAATTTGAGCAGACAAATAACCAATGGCTGGGTTCGTTTGTAAATTTTTGTTTTCTAATTGCTCTGCTTGTCATTGATACAGCGATAAACAGTGCTGATCTTAGCCAAACATCATCAATATTGGTTTGGCATGTTACCAGTCTAATTTAGTAATACGGGCAATTAAGATGAAACTCTCAGACGAATGAAGGTATTTAATAATGTAGTCACGTATTCACGAAGAGGGCCTTTCCTTTAAAGTGTTGTTGTTGTTATTATTATTGTTGTTTTTGTTATTATTGTTATGGTTGTTGTTGTTCAAGTGAGACTTTCCTAAATGCATGATATGCATTTTATGTACCTATATAATTAACAAAATATTCTAACTTCGAGGGAAGAGAAAAATGATTGGTGTGATACAAGGAACCCGGTCACCCAAGTACTTTCGTAACTTTCTTTTGCTATAAGCGGATTTCTATATTGTCATTAACCACATATGTGTAGCTTTTACAAGTAAAGTCATAGACATTTGACAGAAATAACATAGCATAGAAGTCGCAAAATGAACACGAAAAACGAATCATGCATTATTTATAAACAGCTTTATTAATTAATATTGCTTGAATCTCAGTAGGAATGCTTAATTTGTGAAATCAATCTCAGTATAGTGTACATGTAATGTGTTTGAAGCATCCTTGATAAATGACCTAGACAAATGTATTAATGTCTTACGAAACAATATATTCATCAACAAACAGGTATACATGTATTAGACTGAATTCTTGATTAACGATCGAGTGTGTTGTTTTCTCACAAATGCGATTAGACTGTGCACAGGTCAATTTAGTAACCTTTGTTTCAATTATCGCCAAATGCAGGACACAATAATTTAAATCTGATGAATATTAATATTGGCGATAATTAACCGAATAATAATTGATTGGATAAGTATATTTTGTGGTCAGATGTAAGCAAGTTTTCTAGATTACTAATCTGCTACTCTATGTGCCATACATGCGAAGTAAGCACATCCCATTTTATAATCATTATCAATATTCTCTAAATATCTAGAAAACGCAAATATGTTGTTTTTTCTCTGCGAATCATGCCGTATACACTAGTATCCATATAATTATGTTGAGAGAATACGATTCCTGCGAGTAACGGTAGTCTAGCTCAACTTCAAGTTTAAATTGATGGTGACTGAAAATAATATCCAACATAGTTGTACTGCATACTAATACATTTGTTGTAACAGTTAAGAAAGTATGTGTATTTTATTTTTCAATTAGCCTCTGTTGAGATTTAACGTTGAGTCTGAACGTATTGCTTTTATATTAAGAAGAGGTGTCTAATCTTATCAAAAGCAAATGAGGACATTCTATAAAGTTAGCTAGGAATTTGTATTGTAGGTGGCTTTTTATGAATATTGTATTGCGTATACGTGTTATATAATAGTTGTAGCATGTTGTGACTTTTGAATTTCGGGTTGGAGGAAATATTACTGTAAGTAAGAATATACATCAATTTCTAAATTGATTGGTACAGTAACAGACAGAAGTTTTATACCAGGTGAAAATTTTATCTTGAACGGTTATCGAGATATCGCGAACAATAACAAAGTAGCGTTAGAAAAGCCATTGGCTTGAGTCGACGATTTTGTCCGCCATTGTATTACACGTTATGTACTATAGCGGTCACGTGATTCTCCCCTATGACATTATTAACACGCGACCAGTGTAACCCCAGTCGATATAAACACCCATTCTAAATTGGTAACTTAATTTGTAATTCTTCATTCCACGAAAACTGATTGAAGACGCAACCTCCATTACAGGCATATAGTTTACATATCATTTGCGTTGTGTATTAATTTTTGTAACCAGAATGATTCATATTCCCAAATATGCTAGATGGTATCCTAACAAATATGTTGATCAGTTTCATGACGACCCACAGCAAAACGCGGCCTTTATGCCTAAATAACGAACAAGCGCAGAAAGGATGCGCATATACTACTTTATGAAACGTCCTTAACTAAATAATATCGTAGCCTCTATTATTGTCTTACTAAAAGGATATACATTGTATGTGAAATAATTCTAACCTACACTTACGACTTAAAACTCTTGACTATATTATCTTTCGGTGATCCGCTTTCACTTAACACGTAAATCTAAATCAGTATGCATGCATAACCATAACTGCTATTATTAATTTATTCATTTGGGACGAATATATTAAACGCTATGCCAGTATTCCCTACAAATACTGATCATGCATTCGTCATTGTCATCGGAAATACGTCACTAAATTCTTTAAAGTTCCGTTTATCTTTTGATGAGATTTGGATGAAAATAGATGTGTCTGTAAAAGCATATACATACTAGTACACGTATATATAAAAATTATTATGATGGAGTCGAATACTCCTAAATTGTTAACTTACGTTTATATTAAAATTGAATTGTTTTAATTCCAATGTTTCATACAAAACGCAATAGCCAAGTCATACAGGAAGTTCTACCATGGTTGAGTTTGGATTGGTTCAAGTATTCAAGAACAAGCATTGTATATGGTTAACAAGCTTAAAGCATTCTTGATTTGATATATAACACTTGCATATGTTTTATACTTCCCATCAGTACATATAATATGCATCCAAAGGGACACATTTAATATAATGTAATGGTAAATTACCATTAGTGTATAGGCGATCTAATTTAATCAAGCGACCGAAGCACATAACTATTCATATAAACGAATTGAGACGTATTGCTTTCATACACTTATTAAGTTGGAATTGCCTTATTTACCATCATGAATAGTTATTAACGACAAACGAGTTCCCCAACATGCAACATTGTCATATAATTACTGTTTAGTATTGCGAAGTTATCACTGATTTACCCCGTTTTGGAATGGTTAAATTGCTGTTTTATAAATATGAATTGCACAATGTAGACAAACATGAAAACATTAACAAGATAAAGAAAAATCGGGGCGTTTTAGCCGTTAGAGGAATAACTTTTCATGCCTCTGTGGCAGTTTTCTTGGGCCTAGATTTTCACAAATGCTTATATTTATTTATCTCACTTTACTATTGATTGCTGTTCCATTGTGTCAGCATATTGTTTTTTAAACTTATTTGTATAATATCATATATGTTGACGGCGTAATAAATGTCCATCTTTCAATTTAATAGATAGTTACGTTATTCAATTGTCCAAACAATAGTTCGACCGCTCCAAATGTAGCACACAAAACATAAATAAACATCATACTTACACACGCCAGGAGCCAAAATAATTCGATTTGCCGTAAATGAATATAATATTGTAATTTTAAGATAAGATGAACACGCTTATCAGAGTAAATCTACATGAACTATTATGTCATACTGGTGTAATTATGAAAATATATTATAACATGAACAAAGAACATTAATTTGAATTGTCATGAGACAAAACAATACGTTCTTATCCATCGGAAAATAGACTTTGGTCCCCTGGCCCTTGGTTTAAAAGTATTTACATGACATTGTGCCAAAACCTTTGACAAAGGGATTAGCTTGTCTATTGTTGTCGAATATGTTATTACGTACATTGACTACCAGAGTTAGACCCAGCTTTCACTATTAATATAATGGGATAATAAAGCACAATGAAGTTGGGGGGACATTCAATTGTTCTAAATCTTAAGTATAATCAATAACTAGACAAATCAGGCATAGTCAAAATGACAATGTATGAGAGAAGATACCGAAAGCCGTTTAGTGAGCTTTGTGTGAAATTCACTTTGACGATGAACCGGTAACTTTTATATTCAAGCGAAACCGCCGCTCATACATGTTTTACTACTCCTCTGTAATGTACTAGAATTATCATATTATTTTCTTGTGCGCCTACAGTAAAAGGAGACTTTATGACAAGTGACTGAGTAACAAGAATTGATAACCAAGAACTCTGTTAATTGATTTGATATGCTTAATTAGAAACTCGAAATAAAGATTGCCACCACGTTCCAAAAATACCATTTATATTCCGAACAATAATACTTAGGTATTACCATCCTACGTGAGGGAATGAAATAGGAGGATTTTATCAACGACAGCAAAGACAATAATTTCCTATATCAATCCAATAATGTTCTTGTATTCCGTCATGATAATACTCAATTGACCACGCATTCAGCATTCTGTTCTTATGTAAGATATTTTGTCCTATCTCGTCTAACAAACATTGACTAGGTTGTGAATTATGTCATTACCCCTGATTTAGGTCCTACTAATGCACGCTGTACCAATAATGAGACTATGTTCCACTCATAAATTGAGCTTGACAAGATAATGACTTACAATTTTTGTATTTGCGACACATAAATACTCTATGGCGAGACATCCAAGTCCGTTGATACTTGACAGCCATAAAACAATTCTGTAATATCTACAAGGAGGTAAATAGAACATGTACCTAGTTTAATAGTCCGGTTCAGGTCCGGTTTTTGACTTGTCGAAATGGACTCCATTAGTCAGCCAAGATGGTGAATGTACGTTGGTTTTATAGTATAGATGACCTCTCTAAAGCTTATGTACTTTTTGTGTCGTTTCGATGAAATGGACATTTCAATTAATCAGCAAGTCTAGAAACTAAGTTTCTCCGTGGTTATATCCATGTTGCCTTTTAGGATATTCCAAGTTATCAGTGAAGATATGTCTTTGTGTTATTGAAAAAAATAAAACATCTATCTACCTATGACATCGTACAATTCCAATCTCATTTATTTCCCAAAAGGAGACCACTTGAACTAGGTTCTCGTCTGAGATATTAATACGATTCGTCAATGTCTAACACGTTTTTGCAACCGATATTTGCCTTACATATATATACGGTGCATACATGATGGAAACGTCTTTTTTTGTTCCTCGATGATCACAAGATGATTCTAATTTGAAAGTCAATAAAATGTATGTAGAAGTACCGATCACTAGACTCACCGACTTACATTTAATTATGAAAATGAAAGTTTCGTCGAATTCCCTTTAGAAATGTAGCAGGAGTTGCACACAGAAGAATTTATATGTGAAAAACAACAAAGGGCAATAACTCTGTCAAAAAAGGTCGAATAACATAATCCTGAAAATATGCGCTGGGGGACATCATAGCAGTTATTCTGTGAGAGTTTCGTCGAATTCCCCTAAGAAATGTAGGAGGAGTTGCACACAGAAGAATTTATATGTAAAAAACAACAAAGGTCAATAACTCTGTCAAAAATGGTCGCCTAAAAAAATCCTGACAATATGCGCTGGGCGCATCATAGCAGTTATTCTGTAAAAGTTTTGTCAAATTCCCTTTAGAAATGTAGGAGGAGTTGCACACAGACGTTCGGGCGTATGGATGCAGTAGCAGGGAACCACACCACAAAATCAATTACGACAAAATGGACCCAAAATATAATCTTTGAATCTTTTTTATTTATGTACATAACGTATCACGTTTAACTTTAACAGTCTTGTCTTGTATGTCTTGTATGTCTTGTATGTCTTGTATTTCAGTTAATTACAATGTACTGTAACAAGATGCTTTAAGTAAGCCATGTATGTGTCTGAGACATATATTAAGCTAATCTGTTCTCTACAGTACTACACTAAGTATGTTATTATTGAAAGCACGCATTCCATTACTATTAATTGGCTACGTAACTAAAGTTAATATCCCATGACATTTCATGTATCAAACATTTTTTTTACTTTCCTGGCAATATATAAATGTTTGTGGATTTATTTTCTCTTGACGTGTTGTCTACAGTTTCTTTGGAGAAAAATATTCTGATAGATCAACACATCTCGTGTAATAAATATTCGCATTGAATCAATTACAATGAAATACAGGAAAACAAAAGGAAGTAATTGAAATGTGAAATTGGTTTTAGTTTTCCCCATGCTTTCTGCAGTCAGTGATGTATTGTTTGTAAGATAAAATAGATTAACTATTACTCAATGTTATACCAACCGAGAAAATGATTAGTAAAACCTGACTTTATCCTTTGCGTCAGACATTTTGTTAAAATATTCATGTCATCCGTCGTATTGACAATGTCTTTTACATAAATATATGAGGAAATCGTACAGGAAAGGCAGCACACATTTTAACCCACCTAGCACTGAAAACAGTAACAAAACGACATTACACAACTACACGGACCCATCCAGCCTTGAATTTAAGCACATATAGCGTTGTTTGCCTCAGCGTCGTGGAAAGGTTCCTCTGATCTCGAGAATGATTTTAAGGGTTTAAATTTTAATTCCATGTCCCCGATGGGTAATTTCACAACACACTTTAATAGTGACACCAAATATGTTCAAGAAAGCCTTGACAATCGTTGTCATGGTATTGACCCAACCAGGAAGTATTCGTATTCATTTGAAAAATTTCTATCAAAATATAAATGTAATTTATTAAATAGTGTGTATGCACATACAACCCGAAGTCATAAAGAAACGGTGGCACAGAATGTAAGGTGACAGAATATTGTTTACGATATTTCGTTTCTCCCGAACAACATTAAAATAGGGCACATCGTATTAAAACCACATATGGTTGTATAAGTTTATTACCACATAAATGACTTCCTTATATACAGTGTGGTGGTATAGCGTAATTTGTTACCGTGAAAACACAAGATCACTGCGGTTTTAATGTATCATTAAATATTGTAACACAAGATATACCTCGTGGCTGCAGTTGGTATAAAATGTAGGATAAACCTATTTGTCCTTCGAATAATGATACAACTTACATAAATCATGTCAGGTTGCAATATAATCTGTAAAGAATAACATGTACGACGTCAATATCCTCCGCATGAAGTATTCAATGATACTGTAAACTATTCGTACTAAAATGTACATCGTTAATGTAATGATACAACATTAACAATTATTGAATAATGGAGGTCAAGCTTTTTATCGCTATTTTCGTTATGCATTTTATTAATCCTGTCATCATTTTTACTTATACAACCACCGAATCTGGTGCTTGTACATGAATTCAGGAAATCATGATCTAAACTGATGGTGTTGGTAAACCTATAGACGTTAAATAAATCTAACTGACAACATTGACAATATACTTGTATTATATACAAATATATACAAATAATAATGCAAACACATAACATAATATTTTACGAATATATATAACAGTTTTAGACAAAAACATACGACCGTATTTCGTTCATGGTAGGTGGATTTGTCATAATAAATGCATATTATTCATTTAGTTTTATTATGAGATCAACTCACCTGAAAGTGCTCCTGAGATTCTTAACAATTTGTCATTGTCACATAATTTTAAACTCATTTGTAGCGTAATTGTGACAAATCACATTTCGAGATTTCACCGGAACAAAATTCGTGTTTTGTCTGCTAAATGTTAGCTTAGACGAACGGTGAATTTGTGAACAGCTTGACAATAAAAAAAGACTAAAGAGCAGTGTAGAAAATGTGGCGTGTTGAAGCTATAATAAAACAATCATATCATGTATTAGATAGAGTTTCTCGCGTTGGATTGGAATGAGGGAGCAGTATTGTCTTCATCGCATTGGTCACACTAGCTGTTAATGGTGTACTCACCTTTGAACATTACGTACACCGTTATTGCTCGTAAACGGTATGACGGGGAATATTGTAAGGATATAACAATGAATATTTCGAAGTCTTGTTTTCTCAATGACCTCAATCTTACTTATTGCAGCAATATTTTAGTGGAACCCAAGAAAATACAATTGTATGTTCTGATGACTAACGCTGGAATAACGTAACGAATAAGCAGACAATATTCAAGTTCAACATAATCTTGGTTCCAATTTTTTCCTTACCCATTAATACATAATAATTAGTTACAACACATTTCCATGTTTTCTTTGAAGAGCTCTGTGGACAACTATATTCATGTACAGGCATATTGAGATTATTTAAATGTAACTAGATTTGCATTGAGTTACTGAGGCAACGAGGGGAAATGAAATTATCGGATAATGATATATGGAATAAAAGAGAATGATGAGACAGTTAGATGATGAAAGGCTAAGGTGATTAGATTTTAAACAATAATTGAAATACAAGTACATGTAGATAAATGGGAATTTTAAAGCGGAAAAGATGAAAAACGGCACAGGAAGAGCTTGAGGTTTTGAGGTGGTGTTTGTGATGGAATGTTTAAAGGGATACATTGGAGAGAAGTGCAAGGGACCACAGGAGATCTAAGCTGAAAAGTGTGAAAGAACTACGGAAATATAGATGCATTGGAACCTTTCATACAACCAGTCATACAAATTTAAAATATTTCACCTTTTAAAATTGATGAGTGCTTTAATTAGAAGTGTTGATGAAAGAAATTAAAATTATAACGTGATGTAAGCTTGACAGACTGTCTGGTATACTATAAGTTTACTTAAATCTTATCATAAATAAAATGTGACCGCAAATTTGACACTTACGTATTGTTTTTTTTAAAGTACATAGTCTACGAATAGGCAAAGGCGCTAATGTAACGATAATAACGGCTAAAATCGGCTACAGGACATTCCCTTCACATTTCCGCGCTAATTGAAGTTAATCCAATCACGATATTAAATGCGACGACAGACACATCCACCGTAATGTTTTGCTCCTTAAATACCAGACAAAGAACCAATTTATATATCTGCTCCAGCAAACTACTAGATAACGTCTAAGTTTATTAAAGAACACTTCAACTTGCTTGCTATTTGTTGATCTTTTCATGTTTGTCGGTTTTTTCTCGGGCACTTTTATAAGTGTATGCGATAAATATACATGTAATTAGAGGACCCTTTAAGGAATAGTGTCAGGCGGTACGATATATTCAGTACAAAACATTTGCATAGCTGTTGGTGTCGGGCACGTAATTACAATGAACACAGCTTTCACTCTGAATATTGAAGTTGGGGCTTGAATTATATGTTCTCAATCGTAATTAAAATGAAGAAAATAGTATGAGAGAAGAAGCTAATTAAATTCCGTTTAGAAATTCACTTTTATGATGAACCGGTAACTTGGTGTTAACTTAAATAACTAGTCTTCTGTCAATATACTAGAAATACACAAACAATAATGTTATATTTTCTTGTACGCCTTTAATAAAAGGAAATCGATGCCAAGTTACTAGGCAACGGGAAATGATAACCGAGAACCAATATTTCATATGCTTGATTAGAAACTTGACATGAAGATTACAATTAAGATTCCTAACAATATCAGCTATGAAGTATTGTCCTACGTGCAAGAAATGAAATACGAGGATTGTACCAACGACAGCAAACATGATGATTTCCTTTATAAATCTAATGATGCTCTGGTACTCCTTCATCATAATACTAAATTGACCACGTATTCAGCATACTGTGATCTGTTCTAATGTAAGACGGTTTGTTCCATCTCGTCTAACGAATAATAACTAGTTTGTGTATTATGTCAATACCCCTGATTTTGCTCCTACTAAAGCACGATGCATAAATATTGAAACAATATTCCAATCATAAATTGAACTTGACAAGAAAGTGACTTTCATTTTTGCGACACATAAATACATTGTGTCGAGTTATAGAAGTCCTGTAAGACTTCTGACAGACATAAAGCAAACGTAAAGCATGTTCTGGTATCTCTAAAGAAGTCAACAGAACACGCATTTAGTTTTATTGTGTGATTCCCACCAGAACACAGTGTATTATATTGGTGTAGGTCCGGTGTTGGAATGGTTGAAATAGACTCCAGTAGTCAATCAAGAATGTACGTTAATTTATGTACTTTCGGGGAAGTATTGATATAGATCTACATAAAGCGTGCTTCATTTGTGGTCGTTTCGATAAGACACTGTACACCATTGGGAAAACGCATGGTCGTTTAAGTTCAACCAGGTTTCATCCTTCCTGAACACAATCCAACTATCTCTGCTTTTTTAAGGAGATTCCCAATTTTATAGAAGAAGGTGTTCCGTCATGTGATTGAGACAAATAAACCATCTATCTACCTATGACATCTTACTAGTCCAATCTAATTAATTTCCCCTGAGGTAGGAGACCAGTTGAACGATCATCCCGCCAGATACATTATTACAATGCGTCAATGTCTACCATATTTGTCAGGAACGAAAAGGATCTTACAAGGCAAGGTTGCCGATGAACACATAATACAAACATCATCGTTTTAATACATGTAGATAATAAATTACACTTTCTGCCATGTACCACGGTACTGATATACGGTGCTTCGTGATGAAAACGTCAGATTCTTCTATATATGTTTGTTCCTCTCTGATGACAATGTAGAAGAATGTTCCAATTTGAAAGCCAAACCAAAATTACTGTATCACATGTATAACATTAATACATGTGTTACATATCGAATACAAAATTTAATAACGCAAAATGGACTAAAACTATAATCAACACAGTATAGACCATGTTAGAATTTACGCAATAAAAAATGGACAGAAGTATGCATTGTTCAAAGGTAGATAGTAGCAGTTCAATTGCATTTCAATTTTTATTAAGCATATTGACTTCTGCCACTTACTTGAATTCATCACATTGTATACATGATTGATTTATACTTTACAACTATTATGTCTTGTATTCCAGCTGGTACCAATGTACTGTAGCAAGATGATTTAAGTAAACCATTTAAATGTCTGGTATAGACATTAAACTAATATGTTCACTACAGCACAAATATAAGTATGGTATTACTAAAAACACGTACTCCATTAATTGACTGCATTACTAATGTTACAACCACAATGCCCTGACATGTCATGTATCGAATATCGTTTGTACGGTCACGTACTAGTTTGTCCATCAGTTCGTTATTTGAAGGACATATAATTTATCAAGAACAATTTCAATTTAGCAAGTTTTATCACTCATGGTAATAATTCGCTTACGATATGTCTTCGTTGATTTGATCGTTCGTCGAATTACGACATAACCTTATTCTAGTATGTCAATTTCCGATGTACCATTACAAATGACGATTTACACATCCTTTACTTTATTTTCTTTCACATCCAAAATTGCAGCCATTGAACAGCATAGTCGACATATTAACGTGTCTAATTTAGCCTTATTTCACAAAATGGAACCATTATGTCAACACCTACCCTTTCTATTTCTATTTGTTCGCAATTGTTTCTTCAAATCATACTTTTTGTTGCACAATGACACAGAAAAGAAAACAAATCAAGAAGAACTGTACATGAGGAAATGGTGTAGTACTTTATTCCTAATATTGTGGTACTCGGTAACAAGCTCATCAAACAAATATGTCCTGAAATTATTTCTCACTCGCTACTTCTCTTGCCCGACAAAAGGTTTCTTTGAGACTCGAGCAGGTTCTCTCATATCATGAATATCATATTAAATTCTAACGTTGTTGACACAAGGAAAACATACATACGTACATGAACGCTCGTACTTTATCCGACAAAATAGAGAACACCAATTTGCAAAACGCAATGTGAACTTAATTTGCTGCTCATTGTCTAATTTTGTTCATCCTAATAATTAGATACACATATACATATATCTCGTGTAGCAGTAATATTCCTTAAATGTACACATACTCATCCTAGTCAAATAAGGTAATGTAATACCTCGCACGAAAAGAGTATTTGTGATTGGTAGCATGTTTTGTTTATTTGAATTGCCATTTTACTCTCTAAAAGACGTTTGACGATTTTTATCAATCTTATCAATCAAATTGATTTTTGGCAAGTATCGCATTGAACAAATTTTTTGAAATAAATGATTGGCCTTTTATAACCTTCTTCATGCTAGGCATGCACGTACATTCCATAAAATTTTTTAGAATACTTGAACTGCACCATTCTACATGTCTGAATGAGGGAAATGTTTTTAATTTATATACGAGGGAAAGTATTCTACATTATGTGTTAATAAATGGGTGATTCGATATTAGCCCTGTTATTCGTTCGAGGGCAGTCATATTGACCCGAGGCCGTAGGTCGAATAACAATAAGTCTGTCCCGAGGACAAATAACAGGGTTAATATCAAATCACCCATTTATTGACAATTTTATTAAAAAGGTATCAATTATTTTAAAATTTGTCTTTGCATGTAACGTTAGCACATCAAACTAGACCGACATAAAGACTGCGAAAAAATGTGAGAAACATTTTTTCCTGATTTTTGCATCCAATTACATTCCAACTTGTAGCAAATGATCTAACTAAGAAAATGAATATCCATATGACATATTTCCGTTCATTAATAAAAAAGTTATATACATTTTAGTGAGTAAAAATCGATTCTCCATAATTTCAGCAGAAAATCTATATCACTTTTTGGCCATGTCTATTAGCCAATCAGATTGCTTAAAAGGAGGGCCAATATTGATATCCCTTTTCGGCCCTGTCTTTTAGCCAATCAGATTTTATAACACTTTTTCGGTCCGGGGCCGATAACTGATATAGATATTTTGGCCTTGATAAAAAGGAAGCATGCGTATTATTAGACTTGGTCAATGCTGTTTTATAGGGCTAATATATTGATAGTTATTTAATAATAGGTTATAATACTTATGTTACTATGTATAGTAACAAATTTGCCTTCGAAAAATAGCATTATCGGCTTTTTGCCCCGCCACGCGCCCACCGGGGCGATTATCAAAAATAATCGCCCTTGGAAAACGTTCATGCGCAACGTTACGTCATTTTAGCGTAGGCCTATTTCTACCAGAATCGCTTACAAACACGGTTGCTGGCGAGTTTCCTAAACGAGATCAATATTTTTATAACCCTCCGAAAATGTGAAGAACACTTTTTCAGAATTTCGCATTAAACTTAACATCAGCGTGTAGCCAATTATCTAATTAAGATAGTGAATACCCACATGATAGGTTTCTGTTCAATATTAAAAAAGTTACGAACATTTTAGTGTTAGATCTACAGCTCTTGTAGATGCGCATTGCGCGCCTAGATCCAAGTTTGACACGATAACTCTCTATAATAGCAAATGATCTACCAATTACTGAACACGTTACGTTTTTTAAACTGTGTTGTTAAAATATAAAAGCTGCAACATAAATATTATACAGAACAATAGATGGCTTAGCAGTGCATTTGAGTGATAATCGCCCCGGTAGGTCTGTGCTAAAGCCCTCGGGCAATTATCAGCCTACCGGGGCGATTTTCACTAAAAGGCACTGCTCAGCCATGTATTATTCTATAAATACAATCTTAACAATATTCAATTTAAGATTTAGTGACGAACGTTAGTATGAAAGTGTGGTAGCAAATCAAATACCCTGTGTGTGATTGTGTACTTTCCGGCCAAGATATAAATGCGTGTGGATTTAGTATCTCTTGACATATTTCCTCCATGTAATATGGAGATGTATCAACACATTTCACATTGAATCAATCACAAAGAAATACGGGAAAACAAAAGCAGGTAATTGAAATGTGAAATTGGTTTAGTTTTCCCACATGCTTTCTTCAGTCAGTGATGTATTGTTTGTAAGATACAATATATCTACTATTAATCAATGTCATACCAACCGAGAAAACGATTAGGAAAACTTGACTTTCTCCTTCGCGTCAGACCATTTGTCAGATGATTCATGTCGTCCTTCACATTAGCAATGCCTTTACCAGCCAAGACTTTAAAAACAAACTTGAGCTATCTCCCCGACCATGATCCAATCATACAGTACGAAAGTAGAATAGCTTAACTAGTAAGGTGGGTAGAGAAGTTATGGTTTGCGTCAATGTCTTTTTTGTATGTCATTGTTCTGTACTGTTATTGAACTGTTCGTTCCCGACGAGAAAGTGGTTATTACTAGTAGTAGTAGTAGTAGTAGTAGTAGTAGTAGTAGTAGTAGTAGCAGTAGCAGTAGCAGTAACAGTAACAGTAACAGTAGCAGTAGCAGTAGCAGTAGCAGTAGCAGTAGCAGTAGCAGTAGCAGTAGTAGTAGCCGTAGCCGTAGCCCTAGCCGTAGGCTACTAGCCGTAGCCGTCGCCGTCGCCGTCGTCGTCGCCGTCGTCGTCGTCATCGTCGTAGTAGTAGTCGTAGTAGTCGTAGTAGTAGTAGTAGTAGTAGTAGTAGTAGTCGTCGTAGTAGTAGTTGTAGTAGTAGTGGTCGTAGTCGTAGTCATGGTCGTGGTCGTGGTCGTGGTCGTGGTCGTGGTAGTGGTAGTGGTAGTGGTAGTGGTAGTGGTAGTGGTAGTGGTAGTGGTAGTGGTAGTGGTAGTGGTAGTGGTAGTGGTAGTGGTAGTGGTAATAAACCAAATTGATACGGGTAAAATAAAACCAATTATGGACAGTTTAAAAATCAACACATTCACTATTTATTTACGTAAACGAGTAAAATGCACAATTTAAAATGGTTCAAGTCCAGTTGGTTTCGTAAGCTGTATGAACAGTGAAAATACGCAATACTCCACCAGTGTATGAGAGAAGATACTATTTAAAAGCCGTTTCACGTTGACGATGAACCGGCAACTATGTGTTCAAGTGAGACCACGGCTCGTACTTATATCACTAGTCCCCTGTCAATATACTAGAAGTAAAGAAACGATAATATCGTATTTTCATGTACGCCTACAATAAAGGGAAATTGATGTCAAGTTACTGGGCAACGAGAAATGATAACCAAGAACCTTGCCAATTGATTACATATGCTTGATTAGAAACTCGACATGAAGAATCTGGATTCCGAACAATATAAACTCGGTATTATCAACCTACGTGCAATGAATGAAATATGAGGATTCTATCAACGACAGCAAACAGAAACATTTTCTATACAAATCTGGTACTCCGTCAATATAATACTAAATTGACCACGCATTCAGCATACTATAATCTGTTCTTATATTGAATTCCAATAGTTCTGCATCTAAATTAAAAATTCTTTTTTTTTAATAGTTAACTTAAAATAACTTTTTAGGGACACTGTCTATTTCCGTTGCCTTAGAGTTTATGTTGAAACTATTTCTTGAATAATCATACCATCACAAATGCTAAAACGTCTATTCAAGCATGCATAACCTGGGTTCTTCATTTTAGACTTTATTTTCACTTTCAATTTACTTGCATCGTGTCTGTGTTACAAAAAAAAACACAATAAGTTAGTCAAATAAGTTAAAAATGTACGCTTATTTCGATAGCAAAAATGGATAATGGTGAACGTACTCGTTATCTAAGACGCTAGAGGCTGATGTTTCACTAAAAATACATTATGTCGAATTAAATTGACATGTCTCTATCATAATAAGACTATTGTATCATCTCCCTCCGAAAAAAACTGAATATGACATACCACGTGACAACAGGTCAAGGGTCAATACCGCTGACATAGACAGGTAATGCTGCTATATTTTTTGCACCAAGTACAACGGCATTGTTGTAGCTTAATTGTAGTCCACCCAACATTACAATTATGGGAAACTTGCTTTTATGTTGCGTTTTTTATGTCAAGGAGGTTGTTTCTTAAAATCCGGCCTGTTGTACAGACTCTATTGCAACATCAATAATTGTCTGTGGTCAAAGAGAGATAAATTTCGGTATTTATTTACGATTATTACCTCCCTTCCACTGCAAAATAGTATTTTATCGTTGTGTGTACTTTGGAATTGTGGGGTGGTGTCACATGTGGTTTCATAATGGATCGATATATATCTTCAAATCGATTACGGTCGTGGATTTATATGAAGTCCAAATCGCTCTACACATGCGCGTTTGAATTATCATAAATAAGATGGAGATACTAGTAAAAAAGACACACCTTATATTGGATGCGGAACTTTTGGAACTCAGTATATAAAAATGTTTTGGCCTATCTCGTCTAACGAATAATAACTATTTTGTGTAGTATGTTATTATTCCTGATTTTGCCCTTACTATGGCGCGCTGCACCCATAATGAGACTATGTTCCATTTATAAATCGAGCTTGACAAGATTTATTTGCGACCTTATGGCGAGATATCCAAGGCTTCAAACAAACGTAAATCATTTTCTAATATTTCTAAGGGTTTTAGAACACGTACATAGTTTAAAGTCTGATTTTCGCCTTCAATCGTAAATTATATTGATGTAGGTCAGGCATTGACTGGTTAAAATGGACTTCAGTAGTCAATCAAGATTGCGCATGTATGTGAGTTTAAACAGGCAAGTATATATTATCTCCCTCACGCGTTTGTTCTTTTGGTGTCGTTTAAACCGGACTTTATTCATGACCGGAATATTGTATGGTTACATTAAAGCATAATTGAGACAATAATGGAATACCTATCTACCTATAGCTACTTACAATTCCAATCTCACTTGATTTCCCTTGTGGTAAAAGACCAGTTAAACGAGCTTCCCACTTCAGACATTTTAATAATTTGTCAATGTCTACCACTGTATTGCTTCAACAAAAAGTTGGCTAAAATGTACTGTAACAAGATGCTTTAAGTAAGCCATGTATGTGTCTGGGATATATATTAAGCTAATCTGTTCACTAGAGTATTACACTGAGTATGTTATTAGTGAAACCACGCATTCCATTACTAGTAATTGGCTAGGTTATTTCATCTATCAAACATTTGTCCGCGCACATACTGTTTTGTTGATCAGTTCGTTATTCGAAGGACATGTTATTTTCTGTAGAGCAACTTCCGGTAAGCAGTTATCAACACTCATGGTAATAATTCAATTGCGATTTTATTTGGTTGATGTTCTCTTACGTCTAACAACGATATACCGTTCTTCTAATAGGTCAATTTTCAGACAATTTTCTCATGCCTACCTTGAGTTCGCTTCTTATTTTATTAACGACAGCCCTTGAACTTTGTAGTCGACGCATTAGCGTGTCTAATTCAGCTTTAATGTCACAATATGGGACCATGATTTCAACCCTTGCCGTTTCTAGTTGTTGCGATTTCCCCCAAATCTAATTATGTATGACAGTATACTGACAAAGCCATCAAGTAAGTCTAGACAGTCGTTTCCTCGTTTATAATACACGGTAACAATAATCAAGATAAACAACAATACAAGGCGAATATAGGTAACTGTATTGTAGCATTGAAGAAATACGTATAATGTCGATAAACTTTTTGATGGTCAGTGGTACAGACTGGAAACCCCAACATAAACTATGCACGAGGAAATGGTGTGTTTATTTAGCGTGTATATCAACGTTTGAGCAATATTTAGGAACACGGTGACAAGTCCATCAAACAAATGTGCCCTAAAATGATTTCTCAATCGGTACTTCTCTTATCCGGCAAAATGTTTCTTTGCGACTGGGGCAGGTTATCCCATATCAAGAATATCATATTCATTTCTAACGTGAAACAATGAAATCCTACATACATACGCTCGGTTCGTACTTTACCCGACAAAATAGAGAACACTAACATGCAAAACGCAATGTGAACGTAATTTGCTGCCCTCGGTCTCCTTTCTTTGGTTAATTTTGTTCGTGAAAATGATAACAAAAGCGTACACAGATATATCGTTTAACATTTCTAGAAGTATTATTCCCTAAACGTATGTTTACTCATCCTTGTTAAATAAGATAATGCAACATCTCGCACGAAATGTGTATTTGTGTTTGTTAGTTTTTTGTTTCTTTGAAATGTTGTATTACTCTCAGCAGGAGGTTTGACGATTTTTATCAATCTTACCATAAATCAAATAAAATTTTGGCAAAGGATCGCATTTCAAAATTTGAACAAACCATTTGAAACAAATGATTAGCTTTTATTACCATCTTCATGCTAGGCATATACGTACATTCCATAACTGTATTTAGAATAATTGAACTGTACCATTCTACGTATCTAATTGAGGGACATTAGCTTCATTTTATATACGAGGTAAAGTATTCTGCATTAGGTTAGTCTAATCCTATATTTAATTAAGGATTAAGTGCCGTACGTAAATTTTAAAGTGAGCTAACAAATCACATACCCTGTGTATGTTCGCTTTCCAGTCAAGATATAAATGATTTATTTCGAGAAATGTGTATGGATATAGTTTCTCTTGACATATTGTCTCAATGAACTTTAGAGAAAGATACCCTGCTAGATCAACACAGATCGTATATTAAATATCCACATCAAATCAATCACAAAGAAATACAGGAAAACAAAAGCAAGGAATTGAAATTTGAAATAGATCTTAGTTTTCCCCATGCATTCTTCAGTCAGTGATGTATTGTTTGTAAGATAAAATATACAAACTATTACTCAATGTCATACCAACCGAGAAAATGATTAGTAAAACTTGACTTTATCCTTTACAGTGGAACATTTGTTAGACTTTTGACATCATATTTCGTATTGGCAATGCCTTTTTCAGCCAAGACTTTAAAACAAACTTGAGCTATCTTTCCGACCATGATCCAATCATACAGTACGAAAGAACAACAGCGATATTGTTAAGGTGAGTAGAGAAGTTATGGTGTGCGTAAATGTCTATTTTGTATTTCATAGTTCTGTACTGCTCTTGAATTGTTTGTTCCCGACGAGATATAGGTACACGATAAATACTTACATCATTGTTTTATTATTAGTAGTAGTATTATTATACCATATACATAATTTAAAGTATACCAGTTAAAGCAATATGCAGAAGATATATAGAGAATAATAGGTTAGTGCCGTGGATGAGTAAGTTTATCTGGCAAGGCGGAGGAATTTATCGGGTGACCGTAGGCGAATCCGATAATTTCCGCAGCCGAGCCGGATAAACTTTCACTCACTCCACGGCACTAACCTATTATTCTATTTATCCGGTCACTACATCTGCTTTAAAAAGGGAATAAAAGTCGGACTATTTATTTGCCTTTTCATTATTTGTGCGTAACGTCACGTTCGTTCACTGACGTCATGACAAAACAACAACGTCGGACATCTTGATAACGTCATGTACACGCAGGTAAGTCGTAGAACAATTATTGATCGACCCAAGCCCATTTTAAATAGGAAAACCTCATCCTCGGATACAGAGTTTCAGCCGGCGACCCCGCTTTAAGAAGAAGTCCGTCAGATCACGTGATGAGGTGACGGTTTATTGCAAGTCACATGACCACTTGACGGTTTATTGAAAATGTTATCCGGCACCCTGTTATCGGGCTGATTTAGCCGGAAGTGACTGGATAAATTACTGTCTTAGACATAAACATACGACCGTATTTCGTTCAAGATAGGTAGATTTAGAACATTTTTCATTGTACATATCATTCATTTAGCTTTATTCTGAGGTCAACTGACCTGAAAATGCTCCTGAGATTCCAAACAGTTTGTCATTGTCACATAATTTTAATCTCATTTGTAGCGTAATTGTGACAAATCACATTTCAAGATTTCACCGGAACACAACTCATGTTTTTTCTGCTAAATGTTAGCTTAGACGAACGGTGAATTTGTGAACAGCTTGACAATAACAAATTACTATAGAGCAGTGTAGAAATGTGTCGTGTTGAAGCTATAATAAAAAAATCATCTCATTCATTAGATAGAGTTTGGCGCATTTGATTAGAATGAGGGAACGGTATTGTCTTCATCGCATCGGTCACACTATAGCTGTAAATGGTGAAATCACATTTGGACATTACATACACCGTTATTGCTCGTAAACGATACGACGGGGAATATTGAAAGGATATTTCAATGAATATTTCAAATTATTGTTTTCTCATTGACCTCAGTCTTACGTATTGCAGTAATATTTTAGTGGAATCCACGGAAATACAACTGTATGTTCCGATGACTAACGCGGGAATTACGTAACGAATAAGCCAGCATTATTCAATTTTAACATGATCTTGGTTCCAATGTGTACTTGACCCATTAATATATAATAATTAGTTTCAACAAAATTTCATGTTTTCTTTGAAGAGCTCTGTGGACGACTATATTCATGTACAGGCATATTGAGATTACTGTAAAATCATTTAATTTCGTTGGGACGAAATTTCGTGGTTTGGGTAAAAAAGAGAATTTTGTTTGGACTTGAATTCGTGGATTTTGCATTTTAGTTAATAAAACAAGGGTTAAAATGAGTGTTCGTTGGGATTAAAGTTCGTGGTTGAGGTTAACCACGAAATCCCCTAGAAAATTAATGATTTTACAGTATCTAAAATTAACTAGAGTTGCATTGAGTTACTGAGGCAACGAGGGGAATGAAATTATTGGATACTAATTACTGGAAGAAAAGAGACAGATAAGACAGTCAGTTGATGCAAGGCAAAGGCGATTAGGTTTTAAACAATACTTGAAATACAAGTACATGAACTTTAAATCAGAAAAGATGAAAAGACACAGGAAGAGCTTGAGGTTTGAGGTGGTCTTTGCGATGGAATGTTTTAAAGGGATTCATTGGAAAGAAGTGCAAGGGATCACAGTAGATCTAAGCTAAAAAGTGTGAATAATGAAACTATGGAAATATCGATGCATTGGAACCTCTCATACAACTAGTCATACAAACTCAGAATATATCACCTTTTAAAATTCATGAGGTTGTGACTAGACTTTAAGTGCTTTAATTGGAAGTGTTGACGAAAGTAATTAATTATTCACTTCAACAGAATAACAGAAACAGCAAAAGAAAGAACTAACAAGATTTCAAGTACATGACCAAGGCTTTTCGTGTGTGTGCATACGTACGTCTTAGATATCACTTATCACTAAACGTTAATGCTGTAGAGATGAAACTGATATCGTTATTGAAGGCAGCCAGGATGGCGGACGGACAATACAGTCAAGTTGCAGAGATACATCTAACGTTTTATGGAAGTATGGAAGTATGAAAGGGACACACACAAACACAATGATGAAATCCTTTTACCGTGCTGTTTGTCCCAGTAATTTAGTCGACAGACAGTCTGGTATACTATTAGTTTAATCTTCTCATAAAGAAAATGTGACCGCACATGTGACACTTACGTATTGTTTTATAAAGTACATAGTCTACGAATAGGCAAACCACCTAATGTAACGATAATAACGGCTTAAATCGGCTCAGGGCATTCCTTAAACATTTCTGCGCTAATTGAAGTTAATCCAGTCACAATATTAAATTCCACATAGTGACAGACACATTTTCAGGAAAGTTTTGCTCATTAAATACCAGACATAGAACCAATTTATATATCAGACCCATCAAACTACTAAATAACGTCTATGTGCATTTTAGAACACTTCAACTGGTTTACTATTTGTTGATCTCTTCATTTTTGTCAGATTTGTCTCGGGCATTTTTGTAAGTGTGTGCGATTAATAAACTTAAAGGACACTTATTAAGGAATAGTGTCAGGTGGTATAAATATACATTTAGCACAAAACATTTGCGTAGTTGTTGTTGTTGGGCATGTTATTAGTGACAGACAGAGTTATTCTCAGCTTTCACTCTGAGTTAGGGCTTGAATTACATGTTCTCAATCGTAAGAAAAATTAATAAAATAGTATGAGAGAAGATACTAACTAACAGCCGTTTAGAAATTCACTTTACGAACTATGTGTTCAAGTGAAACTGCGACTCGTACTTATATAACTAGTCTTCTGTCAATAACTAGAAATACACAAACAAAAATATCATATTTTCTTGTACGCCTTTAATAAAAGGAAACCGAAGACAAGTTACTACGCAAAGTGAAATGATAACCGAGAACAAATAGTTCATATGCTTGATTAGAAACTCGAAATGAAGATTGCCTCTAAGTGTACAATTAAGATTCCTAACAATATCAGCAAAGTATTATTGTGCAAGAAATTAAATACGAGGATTGTATCAACGACAGCAAACATAATAATTTCCTATATAAATCCAATGCTCCTGTGGTACTCCTTCATCATAATACTAAATTGACCACGTATTTAGCATACTGTGATCTGTTCTAATGTATTTGTCCTATATCGTCTAACGAATAATAACTAGTTTTGTATTATGTCAATACCCCTGATTGTGCTCCTACTAAAGCACGATGCATCCATATTGAGACAATGTTCCAAAAATAAATCGAACTTGACAAGGTTTACCTCCGGTGTTGGAACAGCTGAAATGGACTCCAGTAGTCAATCAAGAATATACCTTAATTTATGTACTTTTGGGGAAGTATCTACATAAAGCGTGCTTCATTTGTGGTCGTTTCGATGAGACACTGTACACAATTGGGAAAACGCATGTTCATTTAAATTCAACCAGGTTTCATCCCTCCTGAACCCAGTCCAACTATCTCTGCTGTTTTGAAGGAGATTCCCAATTATTATAGAAGAAGGTATTCCATCATGTAACTGAGACAAATAAACCATCTATCTACCTATGACATCTTACAAGTTCAATCTAATTAATTTCCCCTGAGGTAGGAGACCAGTTGAACGAGCATCCCGCCAGATACCATATTACAATGCGTCAATGTCTACCACATTGCTGCGACCGATATTTGCCAGGAAGGAAAAGGATATTGCAAGGCAAGGTTGCCGATGAACATATAATACCAGCAATATACAAACATCATCCTTTTAATACATGCAAATAATATATTACACTTTCTGTCAGGTACCACGGTACTAATATACGGTGCATTCATGATGACAACGTCAGATTCTTCTATATATGTTTGTTCCACTCTGATGACAATGTAGAAGAATGTTCCAATTTGAAAGCCAAACCAAAATTAATGTATCACATGTATAACATTCATACATGTGTTACATACCGAATACCTAAGTTAATAACGACAAAATGGACACAAACTATAATCAACACAGTATGGACCATGTTAGAATTTACACAATAAAAACGGACACAAGTATACATTGCATAAAGGTAGATACTAGCAGTTTAATTGCATTTTAGTTCTTATTTAGCATGTTGACTTCAGCCACTTACTTGAATTCATCACATTGTGCACATAATTTATCACGTTTGTACTTTACAACTATTATGTCTTGTACTTCAGTTGGTACCAATGTACTGTAACAAGATGTTTTAAGTACACCATTTAAATGTCTGGGATAGACATTAAACTAATATGCTCACTACAGCACAAATAATTATAAGTATGGTATTACTAAAACACGTACTCCATTAATCGACTGTATTACTAATGTTAAGACCATAATGCCCAGACATGTCATGCATCGATTATCGATTGTCCGGTCACGTACGAGTTTGTCTATCAGTTCGTAATTTTAAGAACACATAATTTCTTATGAGCCACTTCAATTTATTTCTCTTGCCCGGCAAACGTTTCTTATTTATTTCTAACTTTGTAAACACAAGGAAAACATACATACGTACATGAACGCTCGTACTTTATCCGACAAATATAGAATACCATTTTGCAAAACGCAATATGAACGTAATTTGCTGCTCATCGTTTAACTGTGCTCATCCAAATGATTTGATACACATATACAGATATATCGTGTAGCATTCCTAAACAGTGTTATTTCCTAAACGTACACATGCCCATCATAGTTAAATAAGGGAATGCAATACCTCGCACGAAATGAGTATTTGTAATTATTAGCTTGTTTAGTTTATTTGGACTGCCGTATCACTCTCTAAAAGACGTTTGACAAATTTTATCAATCTTATCGATCAAATTACATTAATTAAGTTTCGCATTCCAAAATTTGAATAAAGTTTTTGAAACAAATGATTTGTTTTTATTACCATCGTCATGTTAGACATGTACGTATATTCCATGAATTAGTTATAATACTTGAACTGCACCAGTCTGCATATCTTGATGGGGGGGATTAGTTTAATTTGATATACGAGGGAAAGTATTCTACATTAGGTTATATAATCCTATATTAAATTTAGGATTTAGTGACGAACGTTAGTATGAACGTGTGGTAGCAAATCAAATACCCTGTGTATGTGTATTTTATTTGTATTTTCAGGTCAAGATATCAATGCGTTTGGATTTAGTATCTCTTAAAATATTTCCTTCATGTACTTTGGAGAACTATACTCAGATATTTCAGCACATTTCACATTGAATCAATCACAAAGAAATACGGAAAAACAAAAGCAGGTAATTGAAATGTGAAATTGCTTTAGTTTTCCCCATGCTTTCTTCAGTCAGTGATGTATTGTCTGTAAGATACAATATATCTACTATTAATCAATGTCATATCAACCGAGAAAAGAATTAGGAAAACTTGAGGAGGAGTAGTAGTAGTAGTAGTAGTAGTAGTAGTAGTAGTGGTAGTGGTAGTGGTAGTGGTAGTGGTAGTGGTAGTGGTAGTGGTAGTGGTAGTGGTAGTGGTAGTGGTAGTGGTAGTGGTAGTGGTGGTGGTGGTGGTGGTGGTGGTGGCGGCAGCAGCAGTAGTAGTAGTAGTAGTAGTAGTAAACCAAATTGATACGGGTAAATTAAAACCAATTATGGATAGTTTAAAAATCAAAACATTCACTATTTATTTACGTAAATGAGTAAGATGCACAATTTAAAATGGTTCAAGTCCAGTTGGTTTCGAAAGCTGTATGAACAGTGAAAATACGCAATACTCCACCAGTCATTTCTCATTTTCACTATGCGACTTTAACTCAATGTGTGTATCTAGTAAGTGTGTTAGTGTTTTAAGAGTTTCGTTTACTACCGGAAACATATACACTACTAAGAGTTAAAATGAAAAGGGTAGGTTAAGTCAGTGGCACACACTATTTATATGTACGGATTGAATAATAATTCGTAATCATAGCATCGCACGGCTTCATATTCGATAAACTTGAAATGGTGTTTCGTCTCTGCATTAAAACTTGTGTCACATTATCGCTTAATACACGGAAACTAGAACATTGATTTCACCTATTACCAAAATGTGATCCTCAGCCGGGGCAATTAATCATTTCTGAAACGCTTTTCTGTGTTTCCCACCCAACTAGAGATGAACTGGTTAGCAACCAAGAGGTGGTCTCGCGTTTATCGGTGCTATACACCGGGCACGTTAAAGAACTAAGGTGTCTCTTCGGAAAGAGCTAGGGCATCGCGCCCGGATATCTTGTATCACACCACTGTTTCTTCCACCTGCTGTCCCTGCAGCAAAAACACAGGACCCCATTGGAAATAGGTACTTGCACTTTTATGGGTTACCGTTGACCGAGAGGTTTAAATAATTACATTACAAATAGCGCTGTTTGACTCGGCGATGTAGTCCCGATGAAAATATTTGTTTGAACTTCGAGATGCTTCAGGAAAACGAGCATCTGGCATAGAGGAAGCTTCGAGTCATTAAACATTTATTGACATCGCGATCACTTCGGGAAATTTCGATATCAATTGTTATTTCATCTTGTGGTTGAGGATTTCTTCGGTGGAACCTAGGCATACAATATGTTCAGGTAACACTTGGCGAACAGTGTCGTGTTATTAATACTACCAGGAAGTAGTCTTCATTTCACTCATGACTGTTCTATCAAAATATAAATGTTATTTATTAAATAGTGTGTACGCACCGACAACATTAAACCATAAAGAAACGATGGCACAGAATGTAAGGTGACAGGATATTGTTTACGATACTTCGTTTCTCACGACCAACATTAAAACACGGCACGTCTTATTAAAAACACATATGGTTGTACAAGTTTATAACCACATAACTGAAATCCTTCGAGACAGTTTATTACCCAGAAAACACAAAATAACTCTTATATTGTCAGTAAAAGAGTTGAACAAACGGAAAGATGCTGAAGTGATAATTAACCATTAAATTTTGTAACATGAAATAGGAGCAACTTCGTGACTGCAGTTGGTATAAAGTGTGACATCAACTTATATGTCCTTTCAATAATGTTACAACTTACATAAATCATGTCAGATTGCAATATGTACGTCGTCATTATCCTCCGTGTCAAATATTCCACGATACTGTAAGCTAGTGGTACTTAAATGTACATCCTGATTGTAATAATACAACATTAACAATTATTGAAAGATGGACGACAAGCGTATTATCGCTATTTTCCATATGCATTTTATTAATCCTGTTATCACTTTTGCTTATACAACTACCGAAGCTGATGCTTGTAGAAATGTACATATAATCGGAAAACCATGAACTATGACTGATGGCCATTTTGTGGATAACCGACTATAATAGACGTTAAATAAATTTGTGAATTACTTAACATCTCGTACTGGTTGTAAGTGAATCACCCATCAATCTGTGCATTGTTGTCAGATTCTCTGAGATAGTGTTAATGCAAATATTTGGTATTATATCATTCACTTTCAGTCGGTGTTAAGGTTGTTTGGTATTTGGAAAAGTATTTGATTGTTCTTCATCAATAAAGTTGACAACAACAATTTGCAATGATCATCATTCGTTTAGTGAAAAAAGTATCAATTAAATAACAAATTGATTGCAACTTCAGCAAATTCTAATTGACAACATTGATAACATTCTAGTATAATATACCACTATATAAAAGTAATAATGCAAACGCATTACATATTATTTTACGAAGATGTGTATAACTGTTTTAGACATAAACATACCGGCGTATTTCGTTCAAGTAAGGCGGATTAAGAACCTATTTCATGATAAATATCATTCATTTAGTTATATTCTGAGGTCAACACCGCTAAATAGTTTGTCTGCTAAAAGGTAGTTTAGACTGACGGTGAATTTGTGAACAGCTTGACAAATAAAAAATACTAAAGAGATGTGCAGAAAATGGCTCGTTTTGAAGCTATAATAAAAAGATTCATGTTGTGTATTAGAGTTTTTCGCAGGGGATTGGAATGAGGGAACGGATTTGTCTTTATCGTTCACACTAGCATAAATATATCCTGTAAATGAGGTAATCAAATTTAGACATTATGTACATTGTTATTCCTTGTAAAAGATATGACAGTAAGGACATTGTGTAAGGATAATTATAGAATAATTTGGTCAAATTCGATGACCACAATTTTACGTATTGTAGTGGTATTTTAATGAAACTGGCGAAGATTCTACAGTGAGTTTGGATGATGGGTTACCAATGAGCAGGCAATTTTAAATTTAATTTGATGTTTGACCCATGTATGAAAATGCGTTACAACACAACTTCATTCATCCTTTTCTTGATTAAAGGTTTGTTGAAAACTATATTGAGATTATCAACAAGAGTTGAATTGAGTTACAGAGGCAGCGAAATGAGAGTGTCGGATATTCATTCAAATTACCGGAAGATAAGATGATGATGCGACTGACAGTTAGATGGTAGAAGGTCAAGGCGAATAGATTTGAAACAATAATTTAAATACAAGTAGAAAAATGGATGTTTAAAGTGGAAAATCGGCAAAAAAAGAACTTTGAGGAGGGGGTTACGATGGCATTAATCAAAAAGATACATTTGAGAGAAGTGTAACGGATCAAAGCAGAAGTGTGAATGATGAAATGATGAAAATGGATATATCAGAGTTAGATATTAAGAAGTAATCGGTGGCAAAACCGTTAATAATAGTTGGTCATACCAACTCAAAAAAGTTCAGTTTAAAATAGTGTTGAGGTGGAAGACAGACTTTCAATTTGTTAAGGTCGGATGGATGCACAACACAATAAAAGAAACAGCAAAGAAACAAACAACACTATTTAAACAAGATGACCTTTTCGACCGGTAGTCTTTTATAGAAACTCTATAAAACGAATCACATATCGGTGCATTTTTATGGCGTAGAGATAAAACTTATATCGTTGTTGTAGATAGCCACGGTGGTGGAAAGAAAGAACGGCCTAGTTGCTGAAAAGTTTTCATGGACGTACAAAGGGACACGCGCAAGCACATTTATCAAGTCCAATTATCGTGCTGTTCGTCCTAGTATTTAGGACGCACACGATGCAGTGTAACGTGATATAACTTAATGTAGCTTGACAGACTGTCTTGTAGACTATTAGTTTAATCATATCATAAACAAGATTTGACTGAAAATGAAACACTTACGTATTGTTATTTAAAGTACATATTCTATGAATAGGCTAAGCGGCTAATGTCACGATTGATTACATATGCTTGATTAGAAACTCGACATGAAGATTGCAAGTTTACAATCTGGATTCCGAACAATATAAACTCGGTATTATCAACCTACGTGCAAGGAATGAAATATGAGGATTCTATCAACGACAGCAAACAGAAAAATTTCCTATAAAAATCTAGTACTCCGTCAATATAATACTAAATTGACCACGCATTCAGCATACTATAATCTGTTCTTATACTGAATTCCAAAAGTTCTGCATCTAAATTAAAACTTCTTTTTTTAGAATAGTTAAATTAAAAGAACTTTTTAGGGACACTGTCTATTTCCGTAGCCTTAGAGTTTATGTTGAACCTATTTCCGTTGGATTTCGTCACGCTTGAATAATCATACCATCACAAATGCTAAAACGTCTATTCAAGCATGCATAACTTGGGTTCTTCATTTTCGACTTTATTTTCACTTCCAATTTACTTGCATCGTGTCTGTGTTACAAAAAAAACACAATAAGTTAGATAAATAAGTTAAAAATGTACGCTTATTTTGATAGCAAAAATGGATAATGGTGAACGTACTCGTTATCTAAGACGCTAGAGGCTGATGTTTCACTAAAAATACATTATGTCGAATTAAATTGACATGTCTCTATCATGATAAGACTATTGTATCATCTCCCTCCGAAAAAAACTTAATATGACATCCCATCTGTTTTACAGACTCTATTGCAACATCAATAATTGTCTGTGGTCAAAGAGAGATAATTTTCGGTATTTATTTACGATTATTACCTCCCTTCCACTGCAAAATAGTAGTTTATCGTTGTGTGTACTTTGGAATTGTGGGGTGGAGTCACATGTGGTTTTATAATGGATCGATACATATCTTTAAATCGATTCTGTCATGGATTTATACCAAGTACAAATCGCTCTACACATGTGCGTTTGAATTATCATAAATAAGTTGGAGATACTAGTAAAAAAGACACTCCTTATATTAAATGCGGAACTTTTGGAACTCAGTATATAAAAATGTTTTGGCCTATCTCGTCTAACGAACAATAACTATTTTGCCCTTACTATTGCGCGCTGCACCCATAATGAGACTATGTTCCATTTATAAATCGAGCTTGACAAGATTTATTTGCGACCTTATGGCGAGATATCCAAATCCTGTAAGACAGGCATCAAACAAACGTAAATCATTTTCTAATATTTCTAAGAGTTTTAGAACACATACATAGTTTAAAGTCTGATTTTCACCTTCAATCGTAAATTATATTGATGTAGGTCAGGCATTGACTGGTTAAAATGGACTTCAGTAGTCAATCAAGATTGCGCATGTATGTGAGTTTATATAGGCAAGTATATATAATCTCCCTCACGCGTTTGTTCTTTTGATGTCGTTTAAACCGGACTTAATTCATGACCGGAAACTTGAATGTTACACTAAAGCATAATTGAGACAATAATGGAATACCTATTTACCACTTACAATTCCAGTCTCATTAATTTCCCTTGAGGTAAGAGACCAGTTAAATTAGCTTCCCACTTCAGACATTATAATAATTTGTCAATGTCTAACACTGTATTGCTTCACCCAAAAGTTGGCTAAAATGTACTGTAACAAGATGCTTTAAGAAAGCCATGTATGTGTCTGGGATATATATTAAGCTAATCTGTTCACTACAGTATTACACTTAGTATGTTATTAGTGAAACCACGCATTCCATTACCAGTAATTGGCTAGGTTATTTCATCTGTCAAACATTTGTCCGCACACATACTGTTTTGTTCATCAGTTCGTAATTCGAAGGACATGTTATTTTCTGTTGAGCAACCTCCGGTAAGCAGTTATCAACACTCATGGTAATAATTCAATTACGATTTTATTTGGTTGATGTTCTCGTACGTCTAACAACGATATACCGTTCTTCTAGTAGGTCAATTTTCAGACAATTTACTCATGCCTACTTTTAGTTCGCTTCTTATGTTATTAACGACAGCCCTTGAACTTTGTAGTCGACGCATTAGCGTGTCTAATTTAGCTTTAATGTCATAATATGGGACCATGATTTCAACCCTTGCCGTTTTTAGTTGTTGCGATTTTCCCCAAATCTAATAATGTATGACAGTATACTGACAAAGCCATCAAGTAAGTCTAGACAGTCGTTTCCTCGTATATAATACACGGTAACAATAATCAAGATAAACAACAATACAAGGCGAATATAGGTAACTGTATTGTAGCATTGAAGAAATACGTATAATATCGATAAACTTTTTGATGGTCAGTGGTACAGACTGGAAACCCCAAAAGAAACTATGCACGAGGAAATGGTGTGTTTATTTACCGTGTATATCTACGTTTGAATTGAGCAATATTTAGTTACATGGTGACAAGTCCATCAAACAAATGTGCCCTAAAATGATTTCTCAATCGGTACTTCTCTTATCCGGCAAAATGTTTCTTTGCGACTGGGGCAGGTTATCCCATATCAAGAATATCATATTCATTTCTAACGTGAAACAATAAATCCTACATACATACGCTCGGTTTGTACTTTACCCGACAAAATAGAGAACACTAACATGCAAAACGCGATGTGAACGTAATTTGCTGCCCTCGGTCTCCTTTCTTTGGTTAATTTTGTTCGTGAAAATGATAACAAAAGCGTACACAGATATATCGTTTAACAATTCTAGAAGTATTATTCCCTAAACGTATGTATACACTTAAACGAATTTCTAATTGGCCACCCTAAAAAATATTATATCATCTGATAAATTATATCAATAAATCTTAGGTTGTTTTATTTGTTCATTCCACGCACTTACTTATCTATTTCTGGAAAGAAATGGCGTATTCATATACAAAATCATCCATGCGTAACGGTTGGTGCGAAATTGCTTTTTTGCACGTTGGCCTCGTGCACAGCTTGGAATAGTATCGTATTTGGTATAAATTTGTTCCCTGTAGATTGACTTTTCTTTAAACACTATAATTTGTGAAAATGAATCATGTGGAACGCGCTCATGACGTCTGATGCATGCATACTTTGAACGAATTTCTGATCGGTAACGTGTTTTTATAAATCAGTTTAAAAAAAATGCTTTTAGAAGAATATAAATAATCGAAACCCCGATACTGTCCAATTTTATTGATAGAAAATATGTTTCTCGCAGTAATTGGAGCTAAACCCCACGTTATTATAAATATCGCTTTTTACAAAAAGACGTTTTGACGTACATGTCTGGATTTTGGTGTTGGTACTCGTCATTCTAACGGCATCAGCGCGCCCCGTATTACTTATTCTCGCCAGTATTAATACCTTTCATTAGGCCAATCGACAGAGAATACATTTTGACTGATTTCAAAAATCAAACATGTCGGGCACATGAACCACGTGCACGTAAGCTATTTTGCACTAACTGTTCCGCATGGATGATTTTATACATAAATGCGTAAATTATTTCTTGGAATCGATAGATAAGTGCATGGAATGCAAATAACCACAATTTTAGAAATATTGACTGAATATATCGCATGATATAATATTTCATTGGGTGGCCAATTAGAAATTCGTTTAAGTGTACTCATCCTGGTTAAATAATGTAATGCAACATCTCGCACGAAATGAGTATTTGTGTTTGTTAGTTTTTTGTTTATTTGAAATGTTGTATTACTCTCAGCAAGAGGTTTGACGATTTTTATCAATCTTACCATAAATCAAATAAAATTTTGGCAAAGGATCGCATTTCAAAATTTGAACAAACCATTTGAAACAAATGATTAGCTTTTATTACCATCTTCATGCTAGGCATATACGTACATTCCATAACTGTATTCAGAATAATTGAACTGTACCATTCTACGTATCTAATTGAGGGACATTAGCTTCATTTTATATACGAGGTAAAGTATTCTGCATTAGGTTAGTCTAATCCTATATTTAATTAAAGTCCCATTAACGCTCAAAAGCAGTCATATTTTGTGCCCAAAATGAGTTACTTATCGAGAATGTATAATGTTTTTATAAATATTGATTACTGTGCAACAATAAGTTGACTAACACAATATGGATAATTCTGGCCTTTCATTCTGATGTTTTGTTTACTGTTATACACGCCGAGCTTACACGGCGAGCGTGAAGTTATTCACATACGTGGGCGAGTACTAAATCTCGGTGTCCGCCGGTATCTTTTTGAAACTATAGAAACTGTCGGTATCGCTGGTTAAACATACTGTAAATTGCCTTGTATAGAGTAGATTTTGTTATAAATAAGCTTTGGTGTGTTGGTTGGTATTACTTATTCACAAACATTGTGATAGTTTTCTATTTAACTATGTGCTACTTGTATATTACACTTTTTCATCTGTTAAAGCCAACGCTTCTTTGTGGCAGTTTTTAACAGGATTGACAGAAATTAAAATATTCGTAAAATATTTATACTTATATTTTAAACTAAAATGTCTAAGACCTGCCGTCCATATGGACCGGAAGGGTTCCCGAAGCAGAAATTCGCCAGACCGAGATGGTTCGGCATGTCCTCGCGATGTTATGGAACCCTTTCGCATCATTCCACATTCAATCCACATCTTCGGGACGCTTTCTGTGAGGCTTCGTAATCATGTAGACACCCCGGAAGGTTTCCAAAGTCTAATCGATGCCAAAAGCTCACCGAAAACACCGAAGGGATGAGTTCTACACACGGAAGCTATGCCGATTATGTTAAGATCACAAGCCGAAAAGCGACAAGTTACCAAAGGCACCAGTTGATCGTGGAAGAAGTGATGCCGGGTCATCAGCGAATATCTCGAATGGCAGCGGATGCGATGCCGTCAGTTTACCAAGAGGTTCAGATAGTAGTTCGGCATCGTCTAAACACTATACCAAATTTCTAATTGGCCACCCTAAAACAACATTATGTCATCTGATATATTATATCAATAAAATTTAGGCTGTGAAATTTGTTCATTCCACGCACTAATTTATCGATTTCCGGAAAAAATGGCTTATTCATGTAAAAAATTATCCATGCGTAACGGCAAATATTTTTTGCACGTTGGTCTCGTAAACAGCTTGGAATATTATCGTACTTGGTATATGAATTTGTTCCCTGTTGATTGACTCTTCTTTAAAACACTACAATTTGTGAGAATGAGCCATGTGGAACGCGCTCATGACGTCAGATTCATGCATACATTGAACGAATTTCTGATTTGCCACGTGTCTTTATAAATTAGTTTTTAACACTTTGCTTTTAGAAGAATACAAATAATCAAAACCTCGATACTGTCCAATTTTATTGATAGAAAATAAGTTCCTCGCACTAACTCGAGCTAAACCCCATGTTGCTTTAAATATCGCATTTTTCAAAATGACGTTTTAGCATACATGTCTGGATTTTTGTCATTCTGACACCCTCAGCGCGCCTCATGTTACTTATTCTCACCAGTATCCATGCTTTTCATTAAATGAACTTGAAGGGTTCCCGAAACGAGCATGTTGTAATCAGCATCCCTTCCGCATAGTACCGGGGTCTAGTTGACGTAATTAAGGTCTAAAACATTATTAAATAGACACTTTACTTCTCAATATGTTATATTATAACCTAATGAAAACAATCTACCCTTTAATTCACCCGTGATATATTACACTCGATTACCCTATACAATATAGTGCAATAGGATACCGGCGATTACCAGTACCGGAGGACACCGGTCGGTATTTGACTTTTATTTAAATGCATATACATGTACTCGCATAAATTGGTCATCAAGATATGTGTCCTCGATATATTACGGAACTTTACGTACTGTCTTCGGAACGACCCGTCGATTTCAGATTGTAAACAAAGGAGTATTTTGTGTGGTGGACTCCTTTGTTTACAAATTGACGATTTGCGGAGTTTATTATTCTTAGGATAAAAGTCAACATAGATCAAATATATTCTGTTTCTGTGACATTTGGGGAGCTCTATAACCTGCCAATGTTTCACGGTCTTATTTGTTAGTAAAATATAGCTATTTCTGAGACTTTATGGGACTTTAAGGATTAAGTGCCGAACGTAAATTTTAAAGTGAGCTAAGAAATCACATACCCTGTGTATGTTTGCTTTCCAGTCAAGATATAAATGATTTATTTCGAGAAATGTGTATGGATATAGTTTCTCTTGACATATTGCCTCAATGAACTTTAGAGAAAGATACCCTGCTAGATCAACACAGATCGTATATTAAATATCCACATTAAATCAACCACAAAGAAATACAGGAAAACAAAAGCAAGAAATTGAAATTTGAGATAGATCTTAGTTTTCCCATGCATTCTTCAGTCAGTGATGTATTGTTTGTTAGATAAAATATACGAACTATTACTCAATGTCATACCAACCGAGACAATGATTAGTAAAACTTGACTTTATCCTTTTGCAGTGGAACATTTGTTAGACTTTTGACATCATATTTCGTATTGGCAATGCCTTTTTCAGCCAAGACTTTAAAACAAAATTGAGCTATCTTTCCGACCATGATCCAATCATACAGTGCGAAATAGTCCATGTCCCAGGTCTTGAAAATTGAAGATCCATTACCAAAGAGGTGAACAGATCCAACAATGATTTTCGGTTAGCTTGATATCTAAGCTGTCCGTAATCAGTTGATGGACTTGCGGCACATTTTGCCAAATGACCATTTGGCGGCCATCTTTAAAGATGGCCGCCGTTATTTTTAGCAAGCAGAGGGTTTAGGAAAACTTCGATTATTCCTCACTCACATGGGCTATCGGCTTGTAATATGTCTTAAAATGTTTGCAATTGAACCCCGCATGTGGCAATATACAAATATAAATATTATAATATGATTATTTATTAATAATTATTGATTTTTTAAGGAAATTATGATATTTTTCGATCTTTGTCGTTATTCTTTCTCTTTCAAATCGGATCTGAGTGTGTATTTGACCATTTGTTGATTGTTATATGCAGAGGTTGGTTCTAGGCGTCCATAATAAACATTACATTGACAGATTTTCATTTGAAAACCCTTCATTAGCCAGGAATATTGGATAACTGAAAGTTGATTAATAGTCAAGTCTATAAATGGGATATTTAGGTTATAGCCAACATTGGATTGTATAGTAAATATTTTCTGGTTTTCTGTTAGGGAATTTGTTGTAATTGAAGAATATGAATAATGCCCAGCTTTCATCATTGAGCATTTTGTGAAAATCAAGATGGCGTCCAAGATGGCCGCCAAAATTCAGAAAAACAATCAGAGGTGCCAGAAATTAGGATCAAATCGCTTTTTTGCCGATTTGTTGTAGTTTAAACGTTTTAAACATAATTATTTATTTATATTCAATATTATTGATTGAGTAAGTGAATGTAAAAAGGCATCCGTGATGGCTGGAATCAACATGTTGGCTAAAAAATGACAAGCTGTTAGGAAAATAATTTGTTTTTATCACAATTTAAGTTGAAGTGATGTAAAATAAATTGTTGAACTGTAATATGTAATAAATACTCCAAGAAATATTTGAGTTTTAAGCATTGAACAATAAGTTGATTCAAAATGGCGGACAAAATGGCTTCCAAAATCAATTAAATATTGTGTAAGTGGTCCAAGGAAGTTACAAATTGATACTTTTGTGATCGATAGCAGTGTAAGTTTTGCAAACATAACTACGACTTAAATACACTGTATAAAATATAACATTATATCTATTTGGTGATCGACTTATCCCATTTAAAATGGTATCAATGTAGGCTGAAAGCATAATTGTGACAAAATGGCCGCCGATACAGGTATGTCAAACTGAAAAATTGCATTAAAACATGTATCGTAATGGAATGTGTTAATATGAATACTGCTATAGGTTAGAAATAAAGATCTACTGTAACATAAGAACACTTTATGTGCAGTATATTTGATATGACTTCTAAGATGGTTGCCAACCATGTATGTTCAAATGGGAGAGGATATCAATACTAATCTTATCTAGTTGTAGAATAAGGATAGCCACATCGCCTGTAACTGACCAAGTGTTTACTACGGTGTTATCTGGTTGGCTGTTATTATCCTTAAGTCAAGTATGATCAATATTGTGTACCACCGATACTGAGTGTCCAATGTATGTTGGGTTGGTAACGTGGTACGGTTATTCTTCATACATAATTATACATGTTTTATTTACACATTGCCGTCAAAGAATAGTAGTAGCTAATCAGCACATACATCAAACTCGACGCATACACCAAATAAACAGCAGCACCATCAATATGCCACGGAAGCGATCCGCTCACCATTACACTAATCTACCGATCACCCAGCAGTGACCCACCACCATCAGCAACCCAGCTTTTATGGAGTCAACCACCTCCGCCCTACCTATCCTACATTGACAAAATGGCTAACATGCGGCATCAACTTACCAGATATCGACTTGGAAACTGGCATGATTACAGACAACTCCTACCATCGCCATACTAGCCCAATATTTAAAGACACGGTCACAGAAACAAGCTCAGTATTCATAGTGGCGAGGACCACAGCGGCCAGATGGAATACCCCGACAAGAATGACACTTTTGTGGAAGAAGGCTGATATTACCATCATAAGCATGGTCCAGGGCGTCAGCATTGACCTTGCCTAGCACTTTTCTCATACCACTGATATTGACACATTATGAATGTTATTTCAGAGACTATGCCAACGTACCATATAAAATTATAAACCCATATACCATCCCAGTTATTTCCAACCATTGTTAGTAGTAATCAGAAAAGTCAAACGTCTATGATGAAGAAGTGGGTATTTTGCACAACTAAGTATGGATAAACTGGATACAAACAGCCAAGCTATCGACAAGATCCAGAACCAAGCGTTGCGCATAATGACTGGTGCTACGAAGTCTACACCGATTGAATTCATGGAAAAGTTTACTGGTATCCAGCCATTATACAAACGAAGGCAAGCCAAAGTCATGCTTCAAGCGGAGAAGTTCAGATCAATATCGAACCACCCCATGGAAACAAGATTAGCTGGATTTACCAAAAATCGGATCAATCGAAGCAGCTTTGTACACGAAACCACGAAGTTAGACAAATAATTTGCATCTGAGTTGACCATAGCAAGTACACCTCTTGTCAGGGATGATATAGTCAACCCATTAACAAATAATCTGTCTGCAGTGACTGTGAGACTCCAAGTCCCTCAACTCGAGCCAGGCAAGCAAGAAGATGAATGTGTTTTAAGGAGCCTGACACTAGCCATGATAAGCCAAGACTACCCTCCTGATATATGGATCCATGTCTATACCGATGGCTCAGCCACCAAAGCTATCAAAGATGGAGGTGCTGGAATCTTCATCCAATATACACCAGGCAACAAAAAGAGACATCGCAGAGCCACAGGGAAGCACTGCAGTTACTACAGAGCGTAGACCGAAGCTCACAATAAAACACCAGAACTAGCCAAAATACTACATAACCTTAGTACTCACTGCAAACTAGCCCTACAGTGGATTACTGCCCACTGTGGAATGCCTGGAAATGAAAAAACAGATGAATTGGCAAAACTGTGAGCACATACAGCACAACAACCAGTACATGTGAGATATAAAGAGAAAGTTACCATTATCAAGAACTTCACAAGACCAAGACAAGATGCTGATCCCTACCATCACCTTAACAGGTCAGAACAAGTGATTATGGTATGACGACTACGCTCAAGGCACAACAGGCTGAACCATCCCATGTACCGGAAGTACAAATTGGTGCCGTCTCCGATCTGTCCATGCGGGGAAGAAGAACAAACTGTCGAGCATGTCCTCCAAAGATGCAGAAGACACAACCAGGATCGAACTGCAACGTGGCCCACAGACACAACTCTTCAAGAGAAGCTCTATGGAGACGCTGATGATCTGCAGAAGACCAGAAAGTCCATCGCAGACACTGGGATGATAGTGTAGGACGAACAACTGAGGTGAGATGAGGACAAACTGGATGTGAGAAAGAATATACTAGTAACTGGTCACGGTCCACATGAAGCAACGATTCAAAACAACATCCGCACAAGTTTTTGGAATAATATACTCCCATCAGACTAGAGCGTCACATCCATCATCAAAACGGGAGACCAATTTATAGCGACCTAGCTACTACTGGTCCATCTCAATCAAGTCTGTGTGAAGTGAACTGGTCGAGCACACACCGTTACTTCAAAGCCAGATCATGGCCCTTCTTGACACGTTTTAGATACTAGCTGACTAACAACATGGTTCAGAAAGATATTCACTGAGAGCCAGCTGCACTCCATGACCAACTACAACTGTTACCTAGATGGTGGAGATCAGATTGGCCCGTCATTCGGGACTTCAACAAAGCCTTCGGTCTAAGGAGAGGCAAGCCATCAAACTGAATTATTATAATATCAGTGGAACCTGCTGGGCAGGAATAGTACTTGCACAATTCTTGCTATCAGAACCCAACATGTACTGGTCGGGGGAACAGTCCGCCAACACAGCACAAGCCACACCAGACGTACCTCAGGGATCAGCCATTGGACCACGTTTTTCTGTTGTATATCTACCACCTTCTTATTCAAGCAACATCTACTCACCATTGCTTGCTGACAACAACCTCTTGAACAGGGTAATTACCAAAGAAAATGCTGAAGCCTATTAAGATGACATGGACAGACTACTGCAATGAATGGGAGTGTCCATGGTTGATGTCATTTAATCCTTACAAGTATATGGCCACCCGTATCACTAGGAAGAGAACTCGTGTTAAGACTCCGTTTTCATCCACAACATCATGACACGTTACAAGTTGTGGCAGAGATAAGTACATCGGGTTATAAATAGATGAGGTATCCATGAGTACCAATGTTGCTACCATTGTGAGGAAAGCCTACAACAGCATCACCTTCTTCTGGACAAACTTAACAAACGATCGAAACAGATTAGGGTACGATGTTACTAGGCACATGTCAAAGCAATCCTTGAATACGCAAATTCGGCAAAGGATCAACCAGGGCAAATATTTGTCATCTGGAGGCAGTTCAGCATATTGGACGCAATTCGTCAAACGGTACTATAGCACAACAAGCAACATCAGGCAGATCATTGGTGACTTTGGTTGGAAACTCTAGAACCAGATCCATGAGCATTGTCGACAGCGATTATGCCTTTTCGATGGGTCTTATTTATAGTGGATAATCATGATTATTTGTTTTTAACAAAAATAACTCGCCGCTCACACAATCTTGTAACTAAATATCAATGGTACGATAATGCTCAAGAGGACGACCATATATACTATACAGAAAGAAGAATAATCTACAATTTATTCCACACTTATGTAATGTTAAGTGGCCATATTTGCTGCTATTTTGAAGTTAAACCATAATGCATGTCTGATAAATATAATGTTCAATACAAGTAAAAACGTTTTGAACACACTATACGATTTTAATAAAATATGCTTATTCAGCAATTATGATGGCAATTACAGCTGGTCGTTGATTTCTTAGTATGATATTTTAGGTAATTACAAACAATAATAATGCTATGATTGAATAGATACTATGTTTAACATCTACACAACTGCCAATTAGCAACAATAGTAATTTATGTAACTAATCTCTTGCACCACCGACATATTTCCTGATTTTGCCGGCCATCTTTGACGCCATTTTGAATAAGGCAACGGGTCAATTGAGTCGGATCGAACTTTTATTGGAATGTTAGTTAACTATTTTAATTCCGATATCAACAAAAGTCATTTAAATAAATGTTTTAATAGAATATATCAATATGTCAATTATTACGGCCGTTGTAACCGCCATTTTTATTTCAGCCGACATGGATGCCATCCCACAATATTTTAATCGACGAATAACGATAGATGAAATATAAATACATGTGTTAAAAACATTTTAACTACAACCAATCGGCAAAAAGAAATTTGTAACTAATTTCTGGTATCTCTGATTTTTTTCTGATTTTGGCGGCCATTTTGGACGCCATTTTGATTTTCACAAAATGCTCAATGATGACAGCTGGTCATCATTCATATTCTTCAATTGCAACATGTTCCCTAACAGAAAACCAAAAAATATTTACAATACAATCCAATGTTGGGTCTAACCTAAATATCCCATTTATAGACAGAACTATTATTAAACTTTTAGGTATCCAATATTCCTGGCTCATGAAGGATTTTTAAATGAAAACCTGTCAATGTAATGTTTATTATGGACGCCTAGAACCAACCTCTGCATATAACAATCAACAAATGGTCAAATACACACTATGATCCGATTTGAAAGAGAAAGAATAACGACAAAGATCGAAAAATATCATAATTTCCTTAAAAAATCAATAATTATTAATTAATAATCATATTATAATATTTATATTTGTATATTGCCACATGCGGGGTTCAATTGCAAACATTTTAAGACATATTACAAGCCGATAGCCCATGTGAGTGAGGAATAATCGAAGTTTTCCTAAACCCTCTGCTTGCTTAAAATAACGACGGCCATCTTTAAAGATGGCCGCCAAAAGGTCATTTGGCAAAATGTCCCGCAAGTCCATCAACTGATTTCGGACAGCTTAGATATCAAGCTAACCGAAAATCATTGTTGGATCTGTTCACCAATTTGGTAATGGATTTCGGTTTGTCACATGGACTAAAAGAAGAACATCGTTATTGTTAAGGTGAGTAGAGAAGTTACGGTTTGCGTAAATGTCTATTTTGTATTTCATAGTCCTGTACTGCTCTTGAATTGTTTGTTCCCGACGAGATATAGGTACACGATAAATACTTACATCATTGTTTTATTATTAGTAGTATTATTATTATACCATATACATAATTGAAAGTATACCAGTAAAAGCAATATGCAATTTCTCATTTTTAACCATGCGACCTTACATTAGGAGTATTGTTTACTACCGAAAGCACATAAACTACAACGAGTTATAATTAGAAAGACACTGTTAATTCAGTGACACACACTACTTATATGTACGGATTGAATAATAATTCACTATCATACATGTAACATGGCACGGATTCATACTTTTACACCTGGAAATGGTGTTTCGTCTCTGTATTAAAGCGTGTACTACGGCATCGCTTATTACACGGAAACTAGGAAATTGCATTCGCTTACTAACAAATTTGATGTCACTTATAAATAACTTTTTAGATGCCAAATTAACGCGGTTTGATTCGGCGATGTACTCCCAATGAAAATAAATGACTGAACTTCGAGATGCTTCGTGAAAACAATTATCTGGCATAGAGGAAGCTGCGAGTCATTATTGACATGGCAGGCACATCGAGAAATTTCAATATCGAATTATCATTTAACCTTCAGGATGAGGATTTTCTCCGTGGAACCTAGGCTTTAGTGGCACCCAATATGTTCAGGTAACACTTGGCGAACATTGTGATGGTATTGACCCAACCAAGAAGTATTCCTTAATTCCATTGATAATTTTCTATCAAAATATAAATATTAAACAGTGTGTATGTACTGACAACCCGAAAACATCAAGAAATTGTGGCACTGAATGTAAGGTGACAGTATATTGTTTACGATATTTCGTTTCTCCCGACCAACATTAGAACAGGAAACATCGTATTAAAAACCCATATGGTTGTACAAGTTTATAACCACATAAGTGACAATCTTAGAGACAGTGTGATGGTAAAGCATTCTCTGAGATGATGTTCATGCAACTATTTGGTAATATATCATTCTTCTTCAGTCGACGTTGCCGTTTTGGCATTTGCAAAAGTATTAGATTTTTCTTTAACAATAGATTTGACAATATACAATGTACAATAGTCATCATCCGAATTGTGAAAAAAATATCAATTAAATTACAATTTCAAATTGATTACAACTTTAGCTAATTCTAATTGACAACATTGACAACATACTAGTATTATATACAACTATATACAAACAATAATGCAAACACATTAAATAGCATTTTACGAAGATATATTACTGTTTTAGACATATACGTACGAGTATATTACGTTCAGGTTAAGTGGACTTAGAACATCTTCATAATATATCATTCATTTAGTTTTATTCTGAGGTCACCAGACCTGAAAGTGCTCCTGGGATTCGAAACAATGTGTCATTGTCACATAATTTTATACTCATTTGCAGCGTTATTGTGACAAATCACAATTCAAAATTTCACCGGAACATGTTTTTGTCTGCCAAAAGATAGTTTAGGCGTACGGTGAATTTGTCAACAGATTGACAATAGAAAAAGAATAAAGAGACTAAAGTTTGTCTTACGCCACTTGGTTCCCCTGTTGTATAGAAATATCATATTCGAGCTTCTTATAGAGATGTATTGCCTAAAACAAGGCGCAGCGTGTTCTCCCGTATGTCTAAGTGCTTTGTAAATATGTGTAGCTGTTGTAAACAAATTTCTTGCAGGTCTTATATAACATCTAATGGTAATAGGCGCACTTGTGTGTGCCTGCCACACGATGTTGACTGACGATAAAATAATATTGTGTGCGTCCTTACTTGAAACTCGCCTGGGTGTAATATGCAGTATGTTGGGCAAACGGGTATACCATTGAAAGTACGATTCCGAGAACATAAACACAACTCTAGTAACAATAAAGGAACACGTAATTTTATTTACCAACATTTTAGAAAATCCGGGTATTGCTTTAGTAATGTCTCTATACAACCAGTGGAATGTATATAATTTGATAATAATGCCATTGCGGGCTAGGTAGATTGCTGAACTTGAATGGACTAAATATTTTAAGACACATTTTCCCCTTGGTGGGATGTCGGTTTGTGTTATTTGTATACCTGTTGTCTTCAGGTGGTACTCTGTTATAGCAGTGTCTATGCACCCTCCTTTTTACAGCACTATTCGGTGTCGGTGTATTTTTGTTTCCATTTGTCCTTGGAAGTTTTTTCCTTGCCTACGTTTGAAGATTACGCTTTATGCTTTTTTAACAAATTATTTTTCGGTAAAATACGTTTTTTCAGTATTGATGGGTTGTCCACTAAATCAGAAAATGTCTTAAAATCTAGTCGAGCAAAACTGTTGGGAATTTTCTATATGGGTGGCATTAACTTGATCTTCCTCATATAACAGGTTTTATATACCTTGCACAGAAAAATCTATTTACATCGCAACTTCATTCATCCTTTCCTTCATTAGAGATACAAAACATGTATGTGAAAAACTATATAGAGATTATTTAAAAGTAACTAGAGTTGAATTGTATTGCAGAGGCAGAGGGGAAATGACATTATCGGATGTCAATTTAAATAACCGGAAGATAAGACAATTTTGCGACTGAGAGTTAGACGGTGAAAGGCAAAGGCGATTAGATTTGAAACAATAATTGAAATACAAGTAGAGGAGAAGGCACTTTGAGGAGGAGTTTAGGACGGAATTATTCAAATGGCTGCAATTGAGAGAAAAGTAACGAAATATAGGGCATATTCGATATGAAGTTTGAATAATAAATCAATGTAAATGGATACATTGGAGCAAGGCATAACGAACGATCGGATGTCAAACCTTTCATGCAAACTCGTCAGCCAGCCGTACAAACTCAAAATATTCAAAAACTCTTAAAATTCATGAGTTTATAGACAGACTTTAAGTTCGATAACCGGAAGTTCATATGAAAGAAATTAATACACATAATAAATTATACACAACATTATTACGGAAACAGCAAACAAAACAACAAGCAAGCTTTAAACTATGTTAACTTTTCGTCGAGTCGGGGGAGCAGACGGAAGTCCGAGAAGGCAACCAATAAAAATAATCACTTATCAATTAACTTGTGTTCTGTAGAGATGAAACTGACATCATCGTTAAAAACAGCCGGCATAATGAAAAGAAATAAAAGAGCCTGGTTACTGATGGAGATGTTATGTTTCATCGACGTATTTACCAAGTTCTCTTACCGTGATGTTTGCCCCAGTTTTCAGACGACCACGATCAAGAGTAACGTAATGTCATTTAATGTAGCTTGACAGACAGTCTGGTATACTACTAGTTTAATCTTATCATAATGAAAATGTGATCGAAAATGTGACTGTGAATGTATTGTTTTAAGTACATATTCTACAAATAGACAAAGCAGCTAATGTAGCAATAATGACTAGTGTTTTCCTTGACACAAAATTCATCATATATCTGTTCTAAGTCTAGTTTTACCTAACTGACGTCAAACTGTCAACAGAGCACCCCTTGAACTTTTACGCGCTAGTTGAAGTTAATCCAGTCACGATATTAAATGCCAGACGATGACAGACACCTCTTCAGTAATGTTGTGCTCATTAAATAACAGACATAGAACTACATAATTGGTTTAAAGCAGTACCAATTTATATGTCTGTTTCAGCAAACTACTAGAAAACGTATAGGTTTATTATAGTACACTTCAAGTTGCTTACTTATTGTTGATCTCTTAATTTTTGTCGGATTAAAACACTTATATTAGTGATGTATAACATAAAGGACACCTGTTAACGAATATTGTCAGGCGGTCCGAAGATATAATATTATATTCAACAGAAAATATTAACATATCTGTTGTGGTCGGACACGTTATTACAGTGGCTGCCCGGGTTAGGTCAAGCTTTCACTCTGATTATAGTGGAATTGTTATGCACATTGAAGTTCGGGCTACAATTAAATGTTCTAAATCTTAAGTACATAAGATTAATAAAATAGAAATATGATAAATTACAATGTACACTTAAACGAATTTCTAATTGGCCACCCTAAAAAATATTATATCATCTGATAAATTATATCAATAAATCTTAGGTTGTTTTATTTGTTCATTCCACGCACTTACTTATCTATTTCTGGAAAGAAATGGCGTATTCATATACAAAATCATCCATGCGTAACGGTTGGTGCGAAATTGCTTTTTTGCACGTTGGCCTCGTGCACAGCTTGGAATAGTATCGTATTTGGTATAAATTTGTTCCCTGTAGATTGACTTTTCTTTAAACACTATAATTTGTGAAAATGAATCATGTGGAACGCGCTCATGACGTCTGATGCATGCATACTTTGAACGAATTTCTGATCGGTAACGTGTTTTTATAAATCAGTTTAAAAAAAATGCTTTTAGAAGAATATAAATAATCGAAACCCCGATACTGTCCAATTTTATTGATAGAAAATATGTTTCTCGCAGTAATTGGAGCTAAACCCCACGTTATTATAAATATCGCTTTTTACAAAAAGACGTTTTGACGTACATGTCTGGATTTTGGTGTTGGTACTCGTCATTCTAACGGCATCAGCGCGCCCCGTATTACTTATTCTCGCCAGTATTAATACCTTTCATTAGGCCAATCGACAGAGAATACATTTTGACTGATTTCAAAAATCAAACATGTCGGGCACATGAACCACGTGCACGTAAGCTATTTTGCACTAACTGTTCCGCATGGATGATTTTATACATAAATGCGTAAATTATTTCTTGGAATCGATAGATAAGTGCATGGAATGCAAATAACCACAATTTTAGAAATATTGACTGAATATATCGCATGATATAATATTTCATTGGGTGGCCAATTAGAAATTCGTTTAAGTGTATGAGAGAAGATACTAATTAAAAGCCGTTCAGAATTTCACTTTATGCTATTTGTTCAAGTAAGACCGCGGCTCGTACTTATATCAATTGCCCCCTGTCAATATACTAGGAGTACACAAGCAATCAAGTTATATTTTCCTTTACGCCTACAGTAAAAGGAAATTGGTGTCAAGTTAGTGGGAAACGGGAAATGACCAAGAACCCTGCCAACTGATGACATATGCTTGATTAGAAACTCGACATGAAGATTGCATCTTAGTGTACCATCTGGATTCCGGACAATATCAACTAGGTATTATCATCCTACGTGCAAAGAATGAAAACGAGGATTCTATCAACGACAGCAAACAGAATAATTTCCTATACAAATCTGGTACTCCGTCAATATAATACTGAATTGACCACGCATTCAGCATACTATAATCTGTTCTTATAAAAATGTTTTCGCCTATCTCGAGACGACTAACGAATAATGACTATGTTGAGTAGTATGTTATTACACCTGATTTTGCTTCTACTAATGAGCACTGCACCCATAATGAGACTATGGTCCATTTATAAATCGAGCTTGACAAGATTTATTTGCGACATATAAATACCTAATGGCGAGATATCCAAGTCCTGTAAGACAGCCAATAAATAAACGTAAATCAGTTTCTAATACTTCTAAAGGTTTTAATAGAACACGTACATAGTTTAAAGACTGCTTTTCGCCTTCAATCGTAAAAATGGACTTCAGTAGTCAACCAAGATTGCGCATGTATGTGAGTTTATACAGGCAAGTATATATTATCTCCCTCACGCGTTTGTTCTTTTGATGTCGTTTAAACCGGACTTTATTCATGACCGGAAACTTGTATGGTTACATTAAAGCATAATTGAGACAATAATGGAATACCTATCTACCTATGACATCTTGCAATTTCAATCTCATTAATTGGCCTTGAGGTAAGAGACCAATTAAACGAGCTTCCCACTTCAGTCGTTATAATAATTTGTCAATGTCTTGACATATTGCTTTAATCAATAGTTGGCTAAAATGTACTGTAACAAGATGCTTTAAGTAAGCCATGTATGTGTCTGGAATATATATTAAGCTAATCTGTTCACTACAGTATTACACTAAGTATGTTATTATTGAAGCGACACATTCCATTACTAGTAATATTATTTCATCTATCAAACATTTGTCCGCACACATACTGTTTTGTTCATCAGTTCGTAATTGGAAGGACATGTTATTTTCTGTAGAGAAACTTCCGGTAAGCAGTTATCAACACTTATGGTAATACATGTACTTCAATTACGATTTTACTTCGTTGATGTTCTCGTACGTCTAACAACGATATACCGTTCTTCTAGTAGGTCAATTTTCATTATTAAATCATTTATGACGATTCATGCATGCCTACCTTAAGTTCGCTTCTTATGTTATTAACGACAGCCCTTGAACTTTATAGTCGACGCATTTACGTGTGTAATTTACCTTTCATGTCACAATATGGGACCATGATTTCAACACTTACCCTTGCCGTTTCTAGTTGTTGCGATTTTCCCCCAAATCTAATTAAGTATGACAGTATAGCCATGGAATAAGTCTAGACTGTCGTTTCCTCGTATACAATATACGCTAAATATAATCAGGATAAACATGGAGTACAAGGCGAATATAGGTGACTGTATTGTAGCATTAAAAAAATACGTATGATGTAGATAAACGCTTTGATGGACAATGGCACGGACCGGAATCCACAACAGAAACTGTGCACGAGGAAATGGTGTGTTTGTTTTACCGTGTATCACCATATTTAAGCTATATAGAGAATAAAAGGTTAGTGTCGTGGATGAGAAAGTTTATCTGGCAAGGCGGAGGAATTTATCGGGTGAGCCGTAGGCGAATCCGATTATTTCCGCAGCCGAGCCGGATAAACTTTTACTCTCTCCACGGCACTAACCTATTATTCTATTTATCCGGTCACTTCATCTGCTTTTAAAAGGCAATTAAATTCGGGACTATTTATTTGTCTTTTCATTATTTGTGCGCAACGTCATTTTAAATAAAGAAATCTCATCCTCGGGTACGGAGTTTCAGCCGGCGACTCGGCTTTAAGAAGAAGTCCGTCAGATCGCGTGATGAGGTGACGGTTTATTGCAAGTCACATGACCACTTGACGGTTTATTGGAAATGATAAACGGCACGGCCGATTTTGCCTTAAGTGCCTGGATAAATATTGGTATACGGTGCCACGATCATCAAACAAGTGTGTCGTTAAATTATTTCTCAATCTCTTGTCCGGCAAAAAGTTTCTTTGCGACTGGAGCAGTTGATCCCATATCAAGAATATCATATTAATTTCAAACTTTGTTGAAACAAGGAATACTTACATACGTTCGCTCGCACTTTATCCGACAAAACAGAGAACACTAATATGCAAAACGCAATGTGAACGTAATTTGCTGCCCTCGTTCTCCTTTCTTTGGTTAACTTTATTCGTACAAATGATTAGATACGCATATGCAGAGATAGTTTTAACATTTAGAAGCAGAATTATTCCCTAAACGTACACATAATCATCCTTGTTAAATAAGGTTATGTAACACCTCGCACGAAATGAGTATTTGTAATTGTTAGCTTGTTTTTATTATTTAAATTGTCGTATTACTCTCTAAAAGACGTTTGACGATTTTATCAATCTTATCAACCAAATTCATTTTTTGCAAGTATCGCATTCCGAAATTTAAACAAACTTTTTGAAACAAGTGATTGGCTTTTTATAACCTTCTTTGTGTTAAGCATATACGTACATTTCATGAATTTATTGAAAAAAAAATGAATTCATTGTATCCTTGTTTATATAGCTAGTGCATATAATCTGATATCACACATGTGTATTATGACATTTATCACATAAAACACGGTGCTATAGTTTAGTAAAGTCAATTTAATAACAAACGATATTACACTACCCAGTAATATAATACTAGTAACTATGCAAATTAGGCGGCTGGTCATATTATCTATGAATTCATACGCGCTGTCAAAAGAAAAAATTAATTTAGAAACAAAAATGGCGGACCGTGATTTTATCAGTTTAGATTGATTGAAAGGGCGAATCTGACAATCAGAACGAGAATTCCTACAGCGATTCAGTCCAAATATAATACATAAACACAAGCCTTCATTTAAAAATAGCATACAAAGCCTGTAAATGCATTTTGAGTTAAAAAATCGCATCTGTTTAAAATTCGCCAATCTCATTCCGGATATACGAAGTTGTGATGACGTCACAAAGAACACGTGGCGTGTCCCGTTTAAGAGCGAGTATGTTCCCCGTACCAAACATAATATTTCGAGACTGGATAGGGCCTACATAGAATAAAAGGTCCGTGATGTGATTACCATTCAAATATACACGCCTCGGCCCGTCATCGTTTTCAATACTGAATTAAATATGATTGAAATCCAGTCACTGGGTTGCAACATGCTCATTTATTGTAAATCGCATTACTCACTGCAATTTTATTCTCTCTTAATTGGATAAACAGGTCTACTGGCTTTGTGGGTTTTTTTACATTTAAATGGTTTATTTTGTTTATGTGATAAAAAGAATCTTACAATCGTATCTTTCCGTATTTAAAGTATTAAACTCGTTGAATAAAAGTCATAAAACACTAGGCAGAGCCTCGTATTTTATCACTTTTATCCAACGTGTTTAATAAATTCAATATGAAAAGGCACTCATGTATGATCCTCTATATACTTCTTGGGTGCGTTTTGCTAATACTACGATGCGTATTTTGCGTTTTAGTGTCCTGTGATATGACGAATATATCACTCGTTGTCAATTGATGTATATATATTTCATTGGTTCATGAAATTTAATTTAAGCTTGCTGGAGGCTCGCTAAATAAAATTGCCAAAACTCGTTTAATATAAATTGATATCAGTTGACTACTCGTGATAGATCCTCCATATATTTAATTTAGGATTTAGTGGCGAACGTAAGTTTGAAAGTCAAAATCACATACTAGTACCATGAGTACTTTTCTGTCAAGACATAAGTGTGTGTGTGGGTTTAGTTTCTCTTGACATAGTGCCTCTGTGTTCTTTGGAGAAAGATACTCTGATACATCAACACAGTCCGTATATTAAATATCCACATTGAATCAATCACATCGAAATGCAGGAAAACAATAGCGAGAAATTGAAATTTGAAATTTGTCTTAGTTTTCCCATACTTTCTACAGCCGGTGATGTATTCTTGGTAAGATAAATATACCAACTATTACTCAATGGCATACCAACCGAGAAAATAATTAGTAAACTTATCCTTTGCGTCAGACCATTTGTTAGAAGATTCATGTCACCCATCAGATTGACTATGCCTTTATCAGCCAAAACTGTAAAAACAAACGTAAGCTATCTGTTGCCTATCATGAGCCTATCATACAGTAAAAAAAACAGAATATCTGAATTGTAAGGTGAGTACTTATGGTTTGTGTCAATGTCTATTTTGTATTTCATTTTTCTGTACTGCTCTTTAACTGTTTGTTCCCGACGAGATATCGATACACTACTAATATGTACATCATTGTTATGCTCCCCAAAGGTTGAGCATATAGTCGCCGCTTTATCCGTTCGTCCGGGCCAAAATTTGAACATTATAAGACCTATCAATTTGAAACTTCATCTGTGAATACATCTCATTAAGAGGTTGTATAGTGTACAAGAGCCATGACTCTTCATTGCATATTTTTGGAGTTATTCCACTTTGTATTTTTCATACTTAATTCTTGTCCGGGTCATACCTCATACGGTATAACAGGTATCAATTTTAAACTTTAGATCTGCTTATTGAGGGGAAGTGCAGTGCACAAGAACCATATCTCTTCATTGCATATTTTTGGAGTAATTCCCCTTTTTATTTTGTCATACTTAATTCTGTCCGGGCCATAACCCGTACAGTATAACAGGTATCAATTTGAAACTTCATAGGCGACTAGATCTTATTGAGTGAAAGTGAAGTGCGCAAGAACCATAACTCTTCATTGCATATTTTTGGAGTATCTTCCCTTTGTATTTTGGGGGGTGACATTTAACACCCCACGGGGAGCATCACCCGACTGTGATAGTTCTTGTTTATTATTACTATAATAATAATAATTATTATTATTATTATACCACGCGTAAAATACACAATTTAAAATAGTTCAAGTCCAATTAGTTTCGTAAGCTGCATGGCAGTCAAAATAAGCATTACTCCACCAGTCATTTCGCACGTTTCACTATGCGACCTTGTTCGAATGTCTATTATTACCTAGTTAGCTATTTGTGTTTCAAAAACAACTTCAGATACCATGGCTAGGAAAAACCGCTTCAGCTACCCCTGTACCAGTCGGCGTTTACGGTTCACTATGCCAAATAAGGTCAATCTTCACAAAAGGCGTAAGTTTTGTTTTGGTTCAATGGTATTGTTTACTACCGGAAACACGTAAACTACTACGAGTTATAATTAAAAAAGAGTATGTTAAGTCAGTGGCACATTCTACTTATATGAACGGATTGAATAATAATTCATAATCATCACATGACCTGGCTTCATACTCGTACACCTATAAATCGTGTTTCGTCTCTGTATTTAAGCTTGAGTCACATCATCGCTTCTTACACGGAAATTAGAAAATCGCTTTCGCTTATTTACAAAACTTGATAACTTTTTAAAAGTCCAGTTAGCGCTGTTTGACTCGGCGATGTAGATCCGATGAAGTTAAATAAATGAATTAAACGATCATCTGGCGTAGATGAAACTTCGAGTCATGAAACATGTATTGGCATCGCGGGCACATCGGGTAATTTCAATATCAAACTGTAATTTCACATTGCGGGTGAGGATTTCCTCGGTGGAACCCCGGCTTAAATGACACCCAATATGTTCAGGTAACCCTTGGCGAACATTGTCATGCTATTGACCCAACCAGGACGTTTTCGTCAATTCATTTGTGATTTTCTATAAAATATTAATATGGTAAGTATGCACATACAACCTGAAGCTATAAAGAAACGGTGGCACATAATGTAAGGTGACACAATAGTGTTAACGATACTTCGCTTCTCGAGACCAATATTAAAGCAGGGCACATCGTATTAAAAACCCTTATGGTTGTACAATTTTATTACCACATAGCTGACACCTTTTGAGACAGTGTGATGGTATAGTGTAATTTCGTACCGAGAAAACACAACATTACTCTTAGACTGTTCGTAAAAGGAGTTGAACAAGCGGAAATATACTGCAGTTGTAATTTACCATTAAATCTTGTAACATGAGATAGGAGCTACCTTGTGACTGCAGTAGCTATAAAAGGTGGTATCAACGTATTTGCCCTTTGCACAATGTTACAATTTACATCAATCATGTCTGGTTGTGATATTGCCTGTAATGAAGAACTTGTACGCCATTATCCACCGTGATACGTATTCAATGATACTGTAAACTATTCGTACTTAAATGTGATCATGTACGTTAACATCGTATATGCATGTACATATAACGATGTAACATTGCCAATTATGGACGCCATGCTTATTATCGCTATCTTCGCAATTCATTTTACCAATGATGTCATATTGTTACTTATACAACTACTTAATCCGGCACATATACATGTGTTTGTAGTCTAAATGGGTTGCCATTGATTGATTGCCATTTTGTGGATAACCTATCAACGTTAAATAAAATTGTGAATGCCTTAAAACCATACATAACTGAATCACCCATCATTCGGTTCATGTTGCGCCCTCCTTTATGAATGGTGACATAGCATTCACTTTCAGTCGGTGTTACGGTTTTTTGTGGGGGGGGGGTTAAATAACTTTTCTCCAACAATCGATTTGTCAATATCCTAGGTTACATTACATCTTCCAAATTGTGCAACAATACATTTTCAAGTTTGACTACAACATCGGGAAATTATGATGTTTATGCCTTTTGGTTAATTGACAACTTAATAGCAAATCACTGGCTTAGAATGAGACTTACAATACTGATACATGTTTAAAATCAGAATCACTACGTGCTTCATGTGAGTCTAATTTAAGAAAAATCGGACGTTGATCAAACCGAAATTTAAATAGTTTTTTGTTTTCTCAAAATATGGTTTAAAATATTTATGCACAGTCCTTTTTATTCTAAGCCAGCGATTTTAGAGATATATATAACCAGTTTAGACATACGTGCGCATTACGTTCTTATTTTAGCCTAAATACTGTCATTGATTTTGCCAAACGTACAGATTTGTGCGTAAAAAATAGCCAACGGAACAAGCCAATGATTAACCACTGTCCTCATGTTGTTCCATTTGTTATATTTGTTACCACAAGTTCAGACTAAGATGGAATGTTGACCGGGAGTACTTGTTCAAATGAACACAAAAGTTCTGATTTTGACACTTAAATGCGAGTTTTCGTCAATAAGGAAATATATCTCACCTCAGATGGAATGTCCTTGTACCAATCTGGCCTCTAAATCATTTTAACAAGGCAAAATTCATCAAATTACGCAAACAACAGCCTACTTTCGGTTGTTGTTGTTGTGGCAACGGCATCCTTTCTGTGCTGCTGGCACCGACAACCACACTGTGCTAAAGTTATTGTGAGTTATTTTTTCCAGTCGTCTGCAACGCACAGAGAGGGTGCTGTTGCCAAAACAAAAACCTAAAGTTGGGTGATTTTACGTTATTTTATTAAAGTAACCATATCAAAAGCATTTAGGGGCAGATCGTTTCAAGGACTTTCCATCTGAGGTACGAGATATTTCCTATATTGACGAAAGATCGCATTTAAGTGTCATAATATGACTGCGTGTTCATTTGAACAAGTACCCATGTCAACATTCCATATTAGTCTGAACTTGTGGCAACTGATAAAACAAATGAAACAACATGAATGCAGTGGTAAATCATTGGAGATGTTCCGTGGGCTGTCGTTTTAAAGAGAAAATCTGCATTTTTGACCACATAAATTATTTTCTTCCCTCTCCTACCTCGAAATTCAATTTTTTTTTGCAAAGAGAGGGTGCCGGTGCCAACACAGAGAGGGTGCTGACACAGCGTTTTGCACAGAGAACGTGCAGATACGGATATACACCATGCTATACGGACACATCCTCTACCATCTTGATTTCTCTCTGATCTTAATATTCCTGTCAGTAGAGTTCATACTGTATATTATCGGTTACAAATATATAAAAAATGGAACAAAAATAATATCTGTGAAGATTTGTTTTATTACACGTTGTCAGTATACATGACATTTGTATTCAAATTTACTCATAGGCGGATGTAGAACCTAATTTGTAATATATATCATTCATTTAGTTATATTCTGAGGTCAACTGACCTGAAAGAGCTCCTGAGATTCCAAACAATTTGTCATTGTCACATAATTTTAAACTCATTTATAGCGTAATTGTGACAAATCACATTTTAAGATTTCGCCGGAACACCACTCATTTTTTATCTGCTAAAGGATAGTTTAGACGAACGGTGAATTGGTGAACAGCTTGACAATAAACAATACTAAAGAGATGTGTAGAAAATGTCTAGTTTTGGAGCTATAATAAAACACAAATCATATCGTTTATGAGATACAGTTTGTCGCAGGGGATTGGAATGAGAAACTGGGATTGTCTTTATCGTTCACACTAGTATAACTACGAGTATATCCTGTAAATGTGGTTATCAAATTTAGACATATTGCACACCGTTATTCCTCGTAACGATATGACGGGAGACTATTGAACAGATATTAAAAAGCATAAATATTTCAAATTCGCATTTTCTCGATGAACTTAGTCTTACGTATTGCAGCGATATTTTAATGGAACTGACGAAGATTCAACTGTAAGTTCGGAGTATGAACGCGGACAATAGGTTAAGAAATAGCAGGCTATATGCATTTTCGCTGCATGATAAAGAGTGTATCGAAAGTATTCAATTATGGTTACATTTACTGCACAATGTCATGTATTTTCGGTATTTAAGGCATACATTCGGTTTGAATAATTTTATTCATTTGATGTCTGACCCATTTATGACAAGGAGTTACAACACAAACTCACTCATCCTTTCAATGATTAGAGGTCTGTGAAAAAACTATATTGAAATTATTTAAAAGTAACTTCAGTTGAATTGAGTTACAGAGGCAGAGGGGAAATGAAATTATCGGATATTAATACAAATTACCGGAAGATAAGATAGTGGTGCGACTGACAGTTAGATAGTGAAAGGCAAAGGCGATTAGATTTTAAACAATAATTGAAAAACAAGTAGAAGAAAAACCTCGAGGAGAAGTTTAGGATGAAATTATTCAAAGGGGTACATTGGAGAAGTGATAGGGAACAAAGGAGAGTGTATCTAACAAGTGAATGATGAAACTGATTATGATAATAAAGGGAAACACACTAGCATAATTATCAAGCAGAACCGTTCTGTTTGTCTCAGTAGTTCAGACTACTATGATTCAGTGTATTGTAATGTAACTTGATGTATAGACAGACTGTCTGGTATTATATTAGCTTAATCGTATCTGAAAGAAAATGTGCCCGGAAATGTGACAATAACATATTGTTTTGAAAACACACATTCTACAAATATGCAAAGAGGCTAATGTAATGATAATAACCAGTGTTTTTCCTGGACGCATACTGCGTCATATATCCGTCCTAAGTATAATGTAGTTCAACGTACAAAGTACTTTCAATCGGCTACAAAACAAAACGGAACGCTGAAAGTGAACTGTTCCGCGCTAATTAAAGTTAATCCAGTCACGACATTAAACACCACACAGTGGCAGAAGCCTCCTCAGTAATGTCTTGCTCATTAAATAACGGACATAGAACTGTATGAGAGGTTTAAAGCAGAACCAATTGATATGTCTGCTCCAGCAACTACTTGAAAACGTCTAGGTTTATTATAGAACACTTGAGCGTGCTTATTTTTTCTATAATCTACAGAAGAATGATTTCTTCATTTCTGTCGAATTTGTCTTGAGTACTTGATATATAATTGTATAAAATGTAAGACTTAATTATACGGCGAATAATACCAGGGAATATGAACCGGAATATATATTCAGCACACACGTGGAGACGCCTTGACTGTACGACTGTAAGAACTCAATACATCAATACGTACATTACATCTTAGCTCATATGCCATTCTGTAAAATCTACTATTTATGAAACATGATCACAATGATCATGTTAACCGAATTTGGACCAAGTTCGAAGCTGTGTGTTTCGGTTCCAATACTATGTATCTATATTTTCTTTCCAGGTTTAATTGTACAGAAATTGATGAACCGGCTATTGTGGTACATTATGCATGTCAATCATCTATAAAAGGATGTGGGCTTACGCACAAACAACACTATGCAATGAATGTACTTTTGAGCAAGCCTAAATTGAACTGCATTTTATAAAATCCATAACGTGAATTTTTATTTTTAACTTTCGATGGTGTAAAACGCAGTAAGGAAGGTAAAATTAGTTTGTGTTGAATGCACCATAGTGATAGGTTTCAAGACAGTATCTACATTTCAAAGTATAACCTTTTAACTTTCAATTCTATTTGGCATGCAAGTAGATTGAGCAATGCTTTGTATGAATGTAATTTTGAAGTTTTTGAAGATATCGATAGTCAATTCATATTTTAATACCGTTAAATTCTGGCTACTTTAGAACAAATATATACGGAGTTCCAACAGAGAGAGTGAGAGTGGGGCTTTAGTAAAAGGCATGTCCAGTACTTCAGGGATGCACCTAGCTTTTATTGCGAATAGATTTGTTGGTTCTTTAATGCCAATGTGTGATGTATACAAATGTGTTTAATTTCAGAGGCTCGTATGGAAGCTGTGGCAAGTACCTAACTATGTTGCCTCTATTATTATTATATAATTATCATACATTAATTGCTGAACAGCTGATACCAAGACGAAACGTCCGTGCAATCACGTGAAACATTATTTCTTGGATAGCAGACGTAAATACAAGCAACCCGTGCTACCGCGTGTAAAATCAATTCTTGAAAAGTTGATGCAACATCGCGGAATTCATGCAACAGCGATATGCATTCACACTTTTATACACGTATATAATTCAGTAACAAAACTGCTCTATGGAGGACCGCTCTAGAGTGGTTGCACTATTTCATCGAAGCAGGGCAACACATTCCAACTGAAATTGTCCATGTACGTGTATATTACACATCATAGCAAAAAGTGCATTCATTGAATGTTTCTTAATGCAGGGAGCTTAGTGTACAATAAATCACTTTTATAGATGAGTGAAGTTTCTGAGAAACGATGTAAAATGTGAAACTCTTGGGTCATTTAAATGGAATGATCAGATTTTGTCCTTGACGTTTGTGCAATAGGGACATTAAGATGATTTAGAGATGTATTTGTCGACGCCAGGATACATTATTTGCGGAATTATGGCGTAATACATGAGTAGGATATAAAATACATAACCAAAATACTTTAAATGCTCAATAGCTTGGATATTTTCAACTTGGCTGTACTAACCTTATTTGCTTCTGATTCATCGTTGAAAAATATTTTTTTATTTAAACGACTTTCAACTGGGTCCGTCGATGAACTAGGTCACATAATCAAATCCAAGTTCAAAGCTTGTCAGTAGATCAACATTCGTTATAAAATAATTGACAAAACAAACTCTCAGAGAACTCGCGCAGGACTGCCGGGGACAATGCCTGTAAGGTTACATGAGTCATGTCTCAAGATGTCATCATGTACAAGCACAATGTTCCACATTACATTTAATTTAAGGATCTTGAATGAGTGTTCATTCCTCACCATTTTTATCAAACGAGTCAACAAAACAATACTAAAATAAAAACCCATGCAGCATCCCTGGTAAGGTTTCCCTATCCTGTCGACGCCACATCCACGACGCCACATCCACGACAGAAGCAACAATGTTACAGGTAATTTGAGATCAGAACTAATATTGTTCGGAATAATTGACTGTTTTAGATATGAAATGGATATTTGCAGCTGTTCATAATTGTGCATTGTAAAATCATATAAAACAGACTTATGCATTGGACAGAATCATTGTTAATTCTATTTTGCACGAAAGTACTAGTAATTAACAGCTCCTACACTGTACTTTTTTCATGGACGTATGACTCATTTTCTAGAATTTCATTAATTGTATTAACATACATGAACTTTATTAATTGTTTTCTTTATTTCAGACTGAAAAGCAGAACCTGTATTGGGGGAATCATTATCCAGAAAACGTAAACGAGTTGTGTATTGCAATTACTACGAGGAGAAACGAGACAACATAACTAGGTACGCTATAGACTCGGGTGTAGCCAAGGCGTGTAGGAAATTTACTGCAGATGTGGGTAGAAAGGTTGAAACGAGACACCTGTACGTAGCCTGTGGGACCGGTATGTAAAGCTAAAGAAAAAAGGTTGAGTATTGTACTTGTATTTATATCCATGTTTTAATAAAAATCGTTATTATAATTCAGGTTATTTTATGTGTGTTACAACTGATTAATCAGCCCGAATCATTGTATTGAACGGTCACACTGGACCATTACGTTTACGAACATGACATTTGTTCTACTGCATTAATGCAATCGTAATCCATTTATCTTTAATATGACTGTGTCACAAATAATTTATCTGCCCGAATCATTATAATAATAATCCATTTATCTTTAATATGACTGCATGGGTCACAAATAATTAATCTGCCCGAATTATAGTATTGAAAGGTAACACTGGTCCGTTCAATTAAACAAGTACATGAGAACATGGATTAAATCACATTCCCGTTACAAGAAAACGAGCGTGTTTTATATGGCCGTTATATGGAGCGCTTTACAAGAAAGATGGTACTAGTAATTTATCCTGGTAAAAATACTTTATTATATGTATGTTCTCTTTTAATAATTTTAGAAGGAAAATACAGCATAACCTTACCACACACTCCTAGAGGTGCTTCAAATTTGTTGGGAGAACAGTGAACACGACGTTGAAGTTCAGAATTGGATGAAGAAAATACGATTAAATGGGGGCGAAATCAACGTACCTATGGTTACAGTAGCTACCGATGGTATTCTTATAAAGTTCGGGAAGCAGACGCTGGAACGTTATTGAGGACACATCTGTATAACTAAGCACTATGACACATCTCTACTGAGAAGAATGGGATTCGTTAAGAAAAAAGGAACGAAGTCTACCAAGAACCTCCGGACAGCTTTGGAAGACATTGAATCTACATTCACCCAGAAAGTTCAGACTGTAGTTAATGAATATCAGATTCCAGATCAACTCATTATCAACTTGGACCAGACAGGCTGCCAGATGGAACCAGGAGGAGATTGGACAATGGCGGAAGAGGGTGCTAAGCAAGATAGCATTACAGGAATGGATGACAAACGTCAAAATACGATTCTACTAGCAGCTACCAAGAGTGGTTCACCCAGCTTATTTACGAGGGGAAATAGAGAGATGCTTACCAAAGGATGTTGAATATCCAGACACATGGGATGTTACACTTACTGAAAATCATTGGAGTAATGAATCCAGCATACTACGCTACATAGACACCATCATCATTCCATAATATGTGAAAAGAGTTATGGTCCTAGCTGTTGTGCACTATTTTCTTTCATCAGAACGTTAATTAATACGTCATTTGGTGCCCGTGTAATTGCATTATGTTATGCTGTTACATTAATGTTGTCAGTGCTCAGGATAGGTGGAATGTAGTTTTGTCAACGATACTATACAGTAGCCGTATACGTATATTACAATGTTTGCTACTACGAACGCAGAAAAAGATAATACAACTCGCACATGGACGGCGGTACTCAACAGATAAAGCACAATGACACAACACAGAGCAGGGTACAAATTGATCAGATATGCAAGAAATATTGCCTGAGCATAACGATATATATTGAGATTTAGTTACTTGTAATTGATGCAGTATCATCAGGGTCATTTAGGTCCCGGGTTCAACCACTGTCTGGACCAGTGTTTAAATTTTCGGAGCAAGAATATCCCTACCAAGGTGTTAATTGGTAACCTACATATGAGGGCAGTGTCTATTCCTGGATGCAGCAGATCGCTGTTGGCTGCCTCACCCATAAAAGTCTCACCATAACTCAAATGACCAGGGAAGTTTAAAATGAAAAAGGTAGTTTAACAGCTGAAAATAGCCCTTGAAAATTGGTAACTTAACTTAGTACCATTTTAAAGAAATATATGTAAAATGCGAATCCAGGAGTTAAGAAACCATAGAAATGATTCTTTGGACATTTGTGCACAACGAAACCGTACACTAGTAATTAAATAAGACGTGGTTTGTTCAGAGAGGCAGTAAAAGTGTGACAAATTTCACTCCAATATCATTTATTTCAGCATCCATGCCACTAATTGGCTTCTAGCCCAAAACTACCTAAATCTATGACAAAATATTATATAGTGGCTCAAATAAAATATATGCTATTATATACTTCCGTATCTAGTAATTTTCGTGACTTAAATTGCTAATAATTGTTGTTGTTGTTGGTGTAGTTGTTGTTGGTGGTGTTGTTGTGGTTTTGTTCAAATCATAAAATCAATGACTCGTACTTACTACATACTTCCTTCCTTCCTTTCTTCCTTAAAATACTTTTTAATTTCTCTTAAACTCGCAAAATGTATGTTCGTGCTATGAATGTCTGGCGTAATTATTATTTCTATCTACCTACATTGTGTCTACCTTTTGTCTTCTGTGGAACTTATTATAATCGATACTTTACATGTTATCTTTGAACAAAGGTCAGCATCATTTGAATTTGGCATTTTTATTCTGTTTTTGTCCAACTAGCCTTCGGTGGTAAATTAACAAATAATTTTGCCTTATTTGATGTCAGAAAAAAAGTATAAATAATGAACGCAAAATGTTTTTGCCAAACACTTCTCAATGTTTCGTTGATTTTTTGGGCCACTAACTATGGTGAAAGGTTGACGTTTATGGTTATATTAACTTTCCTTGACGGTAACAAAAGCAGTATGAACACATTAATTAACCACCATGAGATATGTTTTCTGGAAAGCATTGCACTAGAATTATACGCCGTAAGACATTTAAGTGTAATAGGTTGAATTCATCTTCAATCTACTCTAGAAGACATATTGGGCAAAAAGTGCTGCCAATCTGTGGGTGAAAAACAACACATTACTGAAACTATGGCAAGTTTACGCTGAAGTATGGCATAACAACGCATTGATGAATGTACTGGCTGACTTATACAAGAAGCCTCGAATAAAACTCTCGATAAAAGGGATACATTAAATTGTGTTAATTTCTAGTACTATCACATACTAGTTACCGTCATTTAGTACATTGTAATGTATGATATTGCACTTACCAGGTTCGCAATATACAACTATACAAGCAAGGAGAATACCCCACCCAGTACAGTGTGTGTGTTATCTTGAGACCCGGGATCCAACCGGCAACGTACCATACCACGTACAGAATGCTCCAAACACATGTTATTTGGGACAAGAAGCTATCGTAAGTTGTATCATGATCAGTACGCATAGCAGCAACAATAGGGCGTATTGAAACCCTTTCATTCCTTATACTAGTCCTTATCGAGTTTAACTTTAATAAAAAAAGACAGAAACATATATTTTGTTTCTTATAATTGATGCTATAATAAATGATTACTTTCCCCAGTCTGAAATAATTCCAACTATAACGACTATGTAAATAACCACCTGCGTACATGTACGAGACCCTTTGTAATCGATAATTTGCAGTACGTAACAAGGAAACTTTGGTTTGCCAAGGTGCATACCCTATTAAGAATTTAAAGCATTTTTGTGACAAAGGCCAACTTATAAACACATCGCCTTCTTAAATAGATCAGGCCTATCACTAGTACGAGTTGGTGTAATTAGTTTACACTCTTGTGGGATTCAAATTCGTGCAGTAGATTTTTAAAGGTGTCATAATAAAAATATTTGCCCACTACGCTATTGCGAAAGACAAAGGCAAATAACCAATCGGGTGTCGCAAAATTCCTGCACAAAGTTTTAACAGGCAATGATACTTTAATCATCAAAATTATTGAGCAAAGCCTATGATATATATTAACTAAAAATATTTAGCATAATACACGAAGTTCTAAATCCGCATACATTAATCATTCACGGAATTTAGAAGGTACTAAAATGTGTCCTACCAGTCAGCTAACATTTCACGGTGATTAATTTTGCTTTCAGTGACTAATGCCAAAATACTCATTTGTAATGACAATACACCAGTAATTTACAATCATTTTCTGTCTCCATGACGAGAGTGTACTGAAAAGATCCCAACTTCTCATAAATTGTCGGTAAAGTTACTAGATGATGACTAAATATATGAGACATGCGCGCCATGCTAAATCTGCGAATTGAGTTAGAGAAAGGGCTTTTATTAAAGCCAGTAAAAACAACAAACAATAGGTTCAAATAACATATGTACAAGCATATAAAATATAGTAAAACAAGGTTATCCAGATCATAACAATTTTGAATTATCAGGGTCAGATATTCTTAGAGAAAGGGCTTTTATTAAAGCCAGTAAAAACAACAAACAATAGGTTCAAATAACATATGTACAAGCATATAAAATATAGTAAAACAAAGTTATCCCTATCATAACAATTTTGAATTATCTGGGTCAGATATTCTTAGAGAAAGGGCTTTTATTAAAGACAGCAACAACAACAAACAATAGGTTCAAATAACATGTGTACAAGCATATAAAATATAGTAAAACAAAGTTATCCCTATCATAACAATTTTGAATTATCTGGGTCAGATATTCTTAGAGAAAGGGCTTTTATTAAAGCCAGCAACAACAACAAACAATAGGTTCAAATAACATATGTACAAGCATATAAAATATAGTAAAACAAAGTTATCCAGATCATAACAATTTTGAATTATCTGGGTCAAATATTCTTAGAGAAAGGGCTTTTATTGAAGCCAGTAAAAACAACAAACAATAGGTTCAAATAACATATGTACAAGCATATAAAATATAGTAAAACAAAGTTATCCAGATCATAACAATTTTGAATTATCTGGGTCAGATATTTCGCCAAAACATAAACACCCAGGGAATAGAATGAAAGGGTGTTTATTGCCGCCCAGACAAGGAAACTCTTGAGAAAAAAGTTCTGTTAGTACCATGAACACATGACCGGTCATGACTAGATAATCTTTTTTTTTGGAGATATGTTTATTTTCCTCGTCTATAGGTAGATGTGGGTCGAGGACATCCCACATACTACCGTACAAATATAACGTAATTATCATCAATAATATGCATATGCATTCATACGAAACATACAAAGAAGATTAAGCTAACGTTTACACTACATGACGTTTGTGTTGTGTGCAAAACAAGACAAAATAAATGAAACGTTTTGTATTAGATTACACAAAACATTCATTCTCCTTCTGTTACCACACACGCACTTACATTGACATTCAAAACTTGTAGCACACATATGCACGCGCACCCTCACACGCACACACTCACGCATGCCACTCAAAAGTACAGATTTGATGAATATACAGACGTGCATACATAAAAAAAATGGTTGTTAATTTAAACATTTAAATCTCCTATATTTCAACAGTGAACGCATTATACTAGATACCATCAAATTGAGTAGTGTAGACATTGGAGCTGTTCTCGTGACGTGAAGGTCACATGTCGCTGGTGTAGAATGAGAAGGTCGTAAGTAATAAGATACAAAATGTCCGAAAATTACTCTTTACCTAGTATGGTAAAACGAGCTGTTTCAACTACAGTTTGGTCAACATGACAAGTTCCGATTTTCATGAAAATAGGCTCATAAAAAGCGCCATGTGATATGGATTTTAAATATGTATCAGTCTTAGAAGGCCGTAAGTAGTACTTACGTTAAAGACTTTTTCATTCTAAGCCAGCGATATATGCATAGACACTTATATAGAGCAAGGTCCTATTAAAGTGAAGTAGTTTTACTATTTCTGTAATAATTTCAATAGCAGCCACAATTTTCGTCAGAATCAAAACAAGAGGGACATGATTGCACTGAATCGCTATTCTGAGAAACAAAGCTTTTGCTACATACCAAATGCTGCAATTGGGAAAAGATTGTTCCACACAGCTCTTGTAAGTCCATTTGATAGATCCTAGCAGTACTGTTTATAGAAACTTATTCCAAACGTTCAGACAAAGTTTCATGAAGATTGGTCATATCATGTGTGGCATCTAGTGTGTTCACAAGAAAGAAATTGTGAATGGACCGACGACAAACATGTTGGGAGCGCTTCGGGATCGAGAGCTCACGGGTTCGATCCCCTCTGGACCACTGGTTAATTTCTCTGAGCAAGACACATATGCTCCACTCCAACATAGTGTAAAATGGTATTTGTGAGGGCAGTGTCTATTCCTGGGCGCCGCAGATCGATGTTGGCTGCCAAACCTAAGGAGAGACAAAGTCTCCCCAGGGAGACACAAGTGTAGGTTTTCATAGGTAGCTCAATAACCAGGGGGTGTTGAAATATCAAAGGGTGCTTGAGAGGCCTCACAGCTGAAAAGAGCCCTAGATAATTGGTAAACTCATTTATAATGGTGACAAATCACATTTATGATTTCGCCGGAACACCACTCATTTTATATCTGCTGAAGGATAACTTAGACGAATGGTGAATTGGTGAACAGCTTGACAATAAACAATACTAAAGAGATTTGTAGAAAATGTCTCGTTTTGAAGCTATAATAAAACACAAATCATGTCGTGTATTAGATAGAGTTTGTCGCAGGGGATTGGAATGAGAAACTGGGATTGTCTTTATCGTTCACCCTAGCATAACTACGAGTATATCCTGTAAATGAGGTTATCAAATTTAGACATATTGTACACCGTAATTCTTCGTAACGATATAACGGGAGACTATTGAACAGATGTTATAATACATAAATATTTCAAATTCGCGTTTTCTCAATGACCTTAATCTTACGTATTGCAGTGATATTTTAATGGAACTGACGAAGATTCAACTGTATGTTCGGATATTATCGCGGACAATAGGTTACGAATGAGCAGGCAATATGCATTTTCGTTGCATTATGATTTTACGATGAAGAGTGTTATGAAAGTATTCTATTATGGTTACATTTACTGCACACTGTCATGAATTTTCGGTATTTAAGACATACTCTCGGTTTGAATAATTGTATTCATTTAATGTCTGACCCATTTATGGCAAGGAGTTACAACCCAAATTCATTCATTTTTTCAATGATAAGAGGTCTGTGAAAAACTATATTGAAATTATTTAAAAGCAATCAAAGTTGAATTGAGTTACAAAGGCAGAAGGGAAATGAAATTATCGGATATGAATGCAAATTACCGGAGGATTAGATAATGGTGCGACTGACAGTTAGATGGTGAAAAGCAAGGTGATTAGATTTTAAACAGTAATTGAAATACAAGTAGAAGAAAAACATCGAGGAGAAGGGTAGGATGGAAATTCTCAAAGGGATACATTGGAGAGAAGTGTAAGGGAACATAGGAGATCTTAGCTGAGAAGTGTGAATGATGAAACTATTTATGATAACAAAGGGACACACACAAGCATAATTATCAAGCAGGACCGAGCTGTTTGTCTCAGTATTTCAGACGACCAAGACCCGTGTATTGATATTTAACTTGATGTATAGACAGACTGTCTGGTAATCTATTAGATTAATCGTATCTTAAAGAAAATATGACCGGAAATGTGACACTAACATACTGTTTTGATAACACATACTCTACAAATAGGCAAAGCGTGTAATATAATGATAATAATCAGTGTTTTTCCTGGACGCATAATGCGTCATATATCCGTCCTTAGTCTAATGTAGTTCGACGTACAATGCACTTCCAATCGGCTTCAAAACAAAACGTAACAATGAACGTGAACTGTTCCGCGCTAATTGAAGTAAATCCAGTCATTACATTAAACGTGACACTGTGACAGAAACTTCCTCAGTAATGTTTTGCTCATTAAATAACAGACATACGTAGAACTGTATGAGTGGTTTAAACGTAACCTATTGATATGTCTGTTCCAGCAAACTACTAGAAAACGTCTAGGTTTATTATAGAGCACGTGCTTACTATTTCTATAATCTACAGCATGTTGAACTCTTCATTTCTGTCGGATTTGTCTCGAGCACTTAATATATAAAATGTAAGACTTAATAATACGGCGAATAATACCAGGGAATATGAACCGGAATATATATTCAGCGCACAAGTGGATGACTCGTATTAATGATACATAACATAGCGCTTTAACTGTACGACTGTAAAGCTCAATACATCAATACATACATTTCATCTTAGCTCATATGCCACTCTGTAAAATCTACTATTTATTAAACTTAATCACAATGATCATGTTAACCGAATTTGGACCAAGTTCGAAGCTGGGTCTTTCGGTGCCAAAACTATGTACTTTGTAAAATCTATATTTTCTTTCAAGGTTTATTGCACAGAAATTGACGAACCGGCCATGGTGATTGTTATGCATGTCATCATCTATAAAAGGATGTGGGTTCACATACAAACAAAGCTATGCGGTGAATGTACTTTTATGCAAGCCCAAATTGAACTGCATTTTATAAAATCCATAACATGAATTTTTACTTTTAACTTTCGATGGTGTAAAACGCTGTAAGGACGGTAAAATTGGTTTGTGTTGAATGCACCATAGTGATAGGTTTCAAGACAGTATCTACATTTCAAAGTATAACCTTTAATTTTTTTGATCAATTTCAATTCTATTTTGCATGCAAGTAGATTGAGCAATGTTTTGTATGAATGTAATTTTGAAGTTTTTGAAGATATCGATAGTCAATTCATATTTCAATACCGTGAAATTCTGGCTACTTTAGAACAAATATATACGGAAAGATACAAATTTACAAAATAAAATAAAAAAAGAAGATTTTCCTAGTATTTATCAATGATCAATACAGTTGCCTGTGAACCTTGATACATTATATGTTCAAATAGCTTCTTCAGGGCAGCTGGCTCTTCAGGGCAGCTGGCTGGCTCCGTAACACTCTACTTACGACGTATGTCAACTAAATGTGAATATTGGCGCATTAGACACGTTTGAATTTCCTTCCGCACTGATTGAGATTGAAGGTTTTTTGCTGAAAAGGATTTGCTAAAAGGGATTTCAAATTTTAAGAACATGTCTATCCAGAAACGTTTTAACTTTCGAATCCCATGGGAAATTTGCCTTTTCTCACAAGACTTTTGACACCGAAAGTCGAACTACGTCTGTTTTATATATCTTTTTCGCAATGCATGAATTGAATGTCATCCACTTGAATATAGGAGAAAATGTTTCTAAGAACTTAACAAAATATTTCTAAGAAAATAAGAATCGATGCACATATCTAAAGCTCATTTTCGCATATTTTTATACAGGGTGAAGTGTTTGCATTTCCCAATCTTTGGCAGATCATTTATAGTATAGTCAAGTGTTGGATGCAGTGTATCGCCCCGTAGTCGCGTCATATGTATCAAGAACACGTAAAATAAATGGTTTCAACTATTTCGATTTCTTAATGCTGAACATAAAAATGGGAAACTGGACCCCATCTATTATAATCCTCATTTTAAATGGGTAGCCTTAAAGACTGATAGTATACCATAGGAACGAAAATATATAGGGCACGATTGCTTGCGAAAATTTATAATGCTTTTATAATCAATGCAAGAACATTGTAATATACATTGTAATTATGCATAATACTAGTATATAAATGTCACGATTGAGTCAATTTCTCCAAGTTATATACAAAATGTACGAACAAAATGACGTTAAATGCCCAAAAGCATCATAAAATCGTACGTGAAACTGTTGGCACATGCACAAGACATCCATGCGACCACGTGCAACATAATTTCCTGGATAACTGACGAAACTACATGCAGTCCGTGCAACCACGTGAAATGCCAATTCTTGGAAAATGAATGCGACCACATGAAGTCCGTGCGGCTACATCATAATTATGTTTTATTCATGTTTACGTAATTTTATGTCACGTGGATAGTTGAAACAATACAAACTCTAGACATTCTATGTTTACGTAATCTAATCAAAGAGGAATAAGTAATAAGGTTATAACTTGTGCCCGTGGACATCATCTGAAACCCCACCAAACTCCGGGGATGGGCGGGGAAAGCGGGAGAATAGTCCCGGGAGTTTACCTTCCCGATGCCCATGTACTGCTGGGTGAGTGTTTGAATTTTTCCCCCGTCAAAATTGCGCAGATACGTAGCTGCATTAGCTCAGACTATTAAATATTTAACTGGTTTAGAACGGGACAAGGGTGTGGTTTTTACCTTCTGTGAGGCCCTTTGGTGCAAGGATTTTCTTCGGAGTTTGAAAAAATAAAAGTAAAGTGCTCGCCCTTCCTAGGTGTTGGAGTACAGGGATTCAATTGACTGGTATGAGTGAGTATTCCGAATTTCACGTCTAGAAGTGCTATTTTGTGACATTCTTTATACACTCGGTGGTTTCTTCGACAAAGTACTCAAAGTCCAAAACAAAATTCATATCTTTGATAGTGTCCAGTGTAATTTTTATATCATGTTCGGACACGAAACAGGTTGAGCATGACTCTGATGTTACCTTTACACAGTACATGTATATAAACGGGTCGAAATCCGGTTAGTGCAATAAAGCATACACGTTCAATTGTATAGTACACAGTTTTCCAATATGTCATACAGTGTTCTGAAGTTACATGTGCTTTTAATAGCAATCAGTGATACCATTTTAATTCCGTAGCATCCGGTATTCCGTAATACAGTGATTTGTTTTGTATATACACTTTGGGTTTGGGTACATCATCTACCAGTTCATAAACAACAATATCTGACCAGAGGGACATACTGGGGGAGAGTTCCAACAGAGAGAGTGAGAGTGGGGCTTTAGTAACAGGCATGTCCAGTATTTCAGGAATGCACCTAGTTTTTATTGCGAATAGATAGGCTGGTTCTTTAATGCAAATGTGTGATGTATCCAAATGTGTTTAATTTCAGAGGCTCGTATGGAAGCTTCGTAAAGTACCTAACTATGTTACCTCTATTAGTATTATATAATTATCACATGTACATTAATTGCTGAACAGCTGATACCAAAACGAAAAGTCCGTGCAATCACGTGAAACATTATTTCTTGGATAGCAGACGTAAATACAAGCAACCCGTGCTACCGCGTGTAAAATCAATTCTTGAAAAGTTGATGCAATCTTGCGGAATTCATGCAACAGCGACATGCATTCACACATTCATACACGTATATAATTCAGTAACAAAACCGCTCTATGGAGGGCCGCTCTAGAGTGGTTGCACTATTTCGTCGAAGCAGGGCAACACATTCCAACTGAAATTGTCCATGTACGTGTATATTACACATCATAGCAAAAAGTGCATCCATTGAATGATTCTTAATGCAGGGAGCTCAGTGTACAATAAATCACTTTTATAGATGAGTGAAGTTTCTGAGAAACGATGTAAAATGTAAAACTCTTGGGTCATTTAAATGGAATGATCAGATTTTGTCCTTGACGTTTGTGCAAAAGGGACATTAAGATGATTTAGAGATGTATTTGTCGACGCAAGGATACATTATTTGCGGAATTATGGCGTAATACATGAGTAGGAGATAAAATACATAACCAAAATACTTAAAATGCTCAATTGCTTGGATATTTTCAACTTGGCTGCACTAACCTTATTTGCTTCTGATTCGTGATTTAAACGACTTTCAACTGGGTCCGTCGATGAACTAGGTCACATAATCAAATCAAAAAATGTTGCGCTTGTCAGTAGATCAACATTCGTTATAAAATGATTTACACAACAAACTCTCAGAGAACTCGCGCAGGACTGCTGGGGACAATGCCTGTAAGGTTACATGAGTCATGTCTTAAGATGTCAACATGTACAAGCACAATGTTCCACATTACATTTAATTTAAGGATCTTGAATGAGTGTCAATTCCTCACCATTTTTATCAAACGAGTCAACAAAACAATACTAAAATAAAAACCCATGCAGCATCCCTGGAAAGGTTCCCCTATCCTGTCGACGCCACATCCACGACAGAAGCAACAATGTTACAGGTAATTGGAGATCAGAACTAATATTGTTCGGAATAATTGACTGTTTTAGATATGAAATGGATATTTGCAGTTGTTCATAATTGTGCATTGTAAAATCATATAAAACAGACTTATGCATTGGACAGAATCACTGTTAATTCTATTTTGCACGAAAGTACTAGTAATTGACAGCATCTACACTGTACTTTTTTCCTTGACGTATGACTCATTTTCTAGAATTTCATTAATTGTATTCACATACATGAACTTAATTAATTGTTTTCTTTATTTCAGACTGAAAACTACGTAGCAGAACCTGTATTGGGTGAATCATTATCCAGAAAACGTAAGCGAGTTGTGTAATGTAATTACTACGAGGAGAAACGAGACAAGATAACTAGGTACGCTATAGACTCGGGTGTAGCCAAGGCGTGTAGGAAATTTACTGCAGATGTGGGTAGAAAGGTTGAAACGAGACAACTGTACGTAGCCTGTGGGACCGGTATGTAAAGCTAAAGAAAAAAGGTTGAGTATTGTACTTGTATTTATTCCCATGTTTTAATAAAAATCGTCATTATAATTCAGGTTATCTATATGTGTTACAACTGATTAATCAGCCCGAATCATTGCATTGAACGGTCACACTGGACCATTACGTTTACGAACATGACATTTGTTCTACAGCATTAATGCAATCGTAATAATAATACATTTATCTTTAATATGACTGCATGTGTCACAAATAATTAATCTGCCCGAATTATAGTATTGAACGGTCACACTGGTCCGTTCCATTAAACAAGTACATGAGTACATGGATTAAAACACATTCCCGCTCCAAGAAAACGAGCGTGTTTGATATGGGCGTTATCTGCAGCGCTTTACAAGAAAGATGGTACTAGTAATTTATCCTGGTAAAAATACTTTATTATATATATGTTCTCTTTTAATAATTTTGGAAGGAAAAGACAGCAGAACCTTACCACACACTCCTAGAGGTGCTCCGACTTTGTTGGGAGAACAGTGAAAACGACATTGAAGTTCAGAATTGGATGAACAAAAATTCGATTAAATGGGGGCGTAATCAACGTACCTATGGTTACAGCAGCTGCCGATGGTATTCTTATGAAGTTCGGGAAGCAGACGCTGGAACATTATTGAGGACACATCTGTATAACCAAGCACTATGGCACATCTCTACTGAGAAGAATGGGATTCGTAAAGAAAAAAGGAACGAAGTCTACCAAGAACCTCCGGACAGCTTTGGAAGACATTAAATCTACATTCACCCAGAAATTTCAGAATGTAGTTAATGAATATCAGATTCCAGATCAACTCATTATCTACTGGGACCAGACAGGCTGTCAGATGGTACCAGGAGGAGATTGGACGATGGCGGAAGAGTGTGCTTAGCAAGACAGCATTGCAGGACTGGACGACAAACGTCAAAATACGATTCTACTAGCAGCTACCAACAGTGGTTCATCCAGCTTATTTACGAGGGGAAAACAGAGAGATTCTTACCAAAGAGGGTTGAATATCCAGACACATGGGATGTTACACTTACTGAAAATCATTGGAGTAATGAATCCAGCATGCTACGCTACATACGTTATTTAGCGTCCGTGTAATTGCATTATGTTATGCTGTTACATTAATATTGCAAGTGCTCAGGATAGGTGAAATGTAGTTTTGTACAAACCCAACGATACTATACAGTAGGCGTAAACGTATATTACAATGTTTGCTAAGTATATAAATATTAACTAGTACTACGGACGCAGAAAAAGATATTACAACTCGCACATGGACGGCGACACTCAACAGATAAAGCACAATGACACAACACAGAGCAGGGTACAAATTGATCAGATCTGCAAGAAATATTGCCTGAGCATAACGATATATATTGAGATTCAGTTACTTGTAATTGATGCAGTATCATCAGGGTCATTTAGGTCCCGGGTTCAACCTCCGTCTGGACCACTGTTTAATTCTTCGGAACAAGAATATCCCTACCAAGGTGTTAATTGGTAACCTACATATTTGGGCAGTTTCTGTTCCTGGATGCAGCAGATCGCTGTTGGCTGCCACACCCATATGAGAGAAATAGTCTCACCAGAAATCAAATGACCAGGGAAGGTTAAAATGAAAAAAGGTAGTTGAACAGCTGAAAATAGTCCTTGAAAATTGGTAACTTAACTTAACCATTTTAAAGAAATCTATGTAAAATGCGAATCCAGGAGTTTAGAAACCATAGAAATGATTATTTGGACATTTGTGCACAACGAAACCGTACACTAGTAATTAAATTAGACGTGGTTTGTTCAGAGAGACAGTATAAGTGTGACAAATTTAACTCCAATATCATTTATTTCAGCATCCATGTCACTAATTGGCTTCTAGCCCAAAACTACCTAAATCTATGACACAATATTATATAGTGGCTCAGATAAATTATATGTAATTATATATTTCCGTATCCAGTAATTATATGTAATTACCAGTATATACATCCGTAACTTTCGTGACTAAAGTTGCTAATAATTGTTGTTGTTGTTGTTGTTGTTGTTGTTGTTGTTGTTGTGGTTGTGGTTTTTTTTTTGTTCAAATCATAAAAGCAATTACTCGTACTAACTACATACCTCCTTCCTTCCTTTCTCCCTTAAAATACTTTCTCTTAAACTCGCAAAATGCTATGAATGTCTGGCGTAATTATTATTTCCATCTACCTACATTTTGTCTACATTTTGTCTTCTGTGGAACTTATTATAGTCGATACTTTACATGTTATCTTTGAACAAATGTCAGAATCATTTGAATTTGTCATTTTTATTCTGTTTTTGTCCAACTAGCCTTCGGTGGTAAATTAACAAATAATTTTGCCTTATTTGATGTCAGAAAAAAAGTATAAATAATGAACGCAAAATGTTTTGCCAAACACTTCTCAATGTTTCGTTGATTTTTTGGGCCACTAACTATGGTGAAAGGTTGACGTTTATGGTGATATTAACTTTCCTTGACGGTAACAAAAGCAGTATGAACACATTAATTAACCACCATGAGATATGTTTTCTGGAAAGCATTGCACTAGAATTATTCGACGTAAGACATTTAATTGTAATAGGTTGACTTCATCTTCAATCTACTCTAGAAGACATATTGGGCCAAAAGTGCCAATCTGTGCGTGAAAAAACAACACATTACTGAAACTATGGCAAGTTTACGCTGAAGTATGGCATTACAACGCCTGGATAAATGTACTGGCTGACTTAAACAAGAACCTCGGGTAAAGCTCTCGATAAAAGGGATACATTAAATTGTGTTAATTTCTAGTACTATCACATACTAGTTACCGTCATTTAGTACATTGTAATGTATGATATTGCACTTACCAGGTTCGCAATATACAACTATACAAGCAAGGAGAATACCCCACCCAGTACAGTGTGTGTGTTATCTTGAGACCCGGGATCCAACCGGCAACGTACCATACCACGTACAGAATGCTCCAAACACATGTTATTTGGGACAAGAAGCTATCGTAAGTTGTATCATGATCAGTACGCATAGCAGCAACAATAGGGCGTATTGAAACCCTTTCATTCCTTATACTAGTCCTTATCGAGTTTTACTTTGATAAAAAAAGACAGAAACATATATTTTGTTTCTTATAATTGATGCTATAATAAATGATTACTTTCCCCAGTCTGAAATAATTCCAACTATAACGACTATGTAATTAACCACCTGCGTACATGTACGAGACCCTTTGTAATCGATAATTTGCAGTACGTAACAAGGAAACTTTGGTTTGCCAAGGTGCATACCCTATTAAGAATTTAAAGCATTTTTGTGACAAAGGCCAACTTATAAACACATCGCCTTCTTAAATAGATCAGGCCTATCACTAGTACGAGTTGGTGTAATTAGTTTACACTCTTGTGGGATTAAAATTCGTGCAGTAGATTTTTAAAGGTGTCATAATAAAAATATTTGCCCACTACGCTATTGCGAAAGACAAAGGCAAATAACCAATCGGGTGTCGCAAAATTCCTGCACAAAGTTTTAACAGGCAATGATACTTTAATCATCAAAATTATTGAGCAAAGCCTATGATATATATTAACTAAAAATATTAAGCATAATACACGAAGTTCTAAATCCGCATACATTAATCATTCACGGAATTTAGAAGGTACTAAAATGTGTCCTACCAGTCAGCTAACATTTCACGGTGATTAATTTTGCTTTCAGTGACTAATGCCAAAATACTCATTTGTAATGACAATACACCAGTAATTTACAATCATTTTCTGTCTCCATGACGAGAGTGTACTGAAAAGATCCCAACTTCTCATAAATTGTCGGTAAAGTTACTAGATGATGACTTAATATATGAGACATGCGCGCCATGCTAAAACTGCGAATTGATTTAGAGAAAGGGCTTTTATTAAAGCCAGTAAAAACAACAAACAATATGTTCAAATAACATATGTACAAGCATATAAAATATAGTAAAACAAGGTTATCCAGATCATAACAATTTTGAATTATCAGGGTCAGATATTCTTAGAGAAATGGCTTTTATTAAAGCCAGTAAAAACAACAAACAATAGGTTCAAATAACATATGTACAAGCATATAAAATATAGTAAAACAAAGTTATCCCTATCATAACAATTTTGAATTATCTGGGTCAGATATTCTTAGAGAAAGGGCTTTTATTAAAGACAGCAACAACAACAAACAATAGGTTCAAATAACATGTGTACAAGCATATAAAATATAGTAAAACAAAGTTATCCCTATCATAACAATTTTGAATTATCTGGGTCAGATATTCTTAGAGAAAGGGCTTTTATTAAAGCCAGCAACAACAACAAACAATAGGTTCAAATAACATATGTACAAGCATATAAAATATAGTAAAACAAAGTTATCCAGATCATAACAATTTTGAATTATCTGGGTCAAATATTCTTAGAGAAAGGGCTTTTATTTAAGCCAGTAAAAACAACAAACAATAGGTTCAAATAACATATGTACAAGCATATAAAATATAGTAAAACAAAGTTATCCAGATCATAACAATTTTGAATTATCTGGGTCAGATATTTCGCCAAAACATAAACACCCAGGGAATAGAATGAAAGGGTGTTTATTGCCGCCCAGACAAGGAAACTCTTGAGAAAAAAGTTCTGTTAGTACCATGAACACATGACCGGTCATGACTAGATAATCTTTTTTTTTTGGAGATATGTTTATTTTCCTCGTCTATAGGTAGATGTGGGTCGAGGACATCCCACATACTACCGTACAAATATAACGTAATTATCATCAATAATATGCATATGCATTCATACAAAACATACAAAGAAGATTATGCTAACGTTTACACTACATGACGTTTGTGTTGTGTGCAAAACAAGACAAAATAAATGAAACGTTTTGTATTAGATTACACAAAACATTCATTCTCCTTCTGTTACCACACACGCACTTACATTGACATTCAAAACTTGTAGCACACATATGCACGCGCACCCTCACACGCACACACTCACGCATGCCACTCAAAAGTACAGATTTGATGAATATACAGACGTGCATACATAAAAAAAATGGTTGTTAATTTAAACATTTAAATCTCCTATATTTCAACAGTGAACGCATTATACTAGATACCATCAAATTGAGTAGTGTAGACATTGGAGCTGTTCTCGTGACGTGAAGGTCACATGTCGCTGGTGTAGAATGAGAAGGTCGTAAGTAATAAGATACAAAATGTCCGAAAATTACTCTTTACCTAGTATGGTAAAACGAGCTGTTTCAACTACAGTTTGGTCAACATGACAAGTTCCGATTTTCATGAAAATAGGCTCATAAAAAGCGCCATGTGATATGGATTTTAAATATGTATCAGTCTTAGAAGGCCGTAAGTAGTACTTACGTTAAAGACTTTTTCATTCTAAGCCAGCGATATATGCATAGACCCTTATATAGAGCAAGGTCCTATTAAAGTGAAGTAGTTTCACTATTTCTGTTTCAATAGCAGCCACAATTTTCGTCAGAACCAAAACAAGAGGGACATGATTGCACTGAATCGCTATTCTGAGAAACAAAGCTTTTGCTACATACCAAATGCTGCAATTGGGAAAAGATTGTTCCACACAGCTCTTGTAAGTCCATTTGATAGATCCTAGCAGTACTGTTTATAGAAACTTATTCCAAACGTTCAGACAAAGTTTCATGAAGATTGGTCATATCATGTGTGGCATCTAGTGTGTTCACAAGAAAGAAATTGTGAATGGACCGACGACAAACATGTTGGGAGCGCTTCGGGATCGAGAGCTCACGGGTTCGATCCCCTCTGGACCACTGGTTAATTTCTCTGAGCAAGACACATATGCTCCACTCCAACATAGTGTAAAATGGTATTTGTGAGGGCAGTGTCTATTCCTGGGCGCCGCAGATCGATGTTGGCTGCCAAACCTAAGGAGAGACAAAGTCTCCCCAGGGAGACACAAGTGTAGGTTTTCATAGGTAGCTCAATAACCAGGGGGTGTTGAAATATCAAAGGGTGCTTGAGAGGCCTCACAGCTGAAAAGAGCCCTAGATAATTGGTAAACTCATTTATAGCGTAATGGTGACAAATCACATTTATGATTTCGCCGGAACACCACTCATTTTATATCTGCTGAAGGATAACTTAGACGAATGGTGAATTGGTGAACAGCTTGACAATAAACAATACTAAAGAGATTTGTAGAAAATGTCTCGTTTTGAAGTTATAATAAAACACAAATCATGTCGTGTATTAGATAGAGTTTGTCGCAGGGGATTGGAATGAGAAACTGGGATTGTCTTTATCGTTCACCCTAGCATAACTACGAGTATATCCTGTAAATGAGGTTATCAAATTTAGACATATTGTACACCGTAATTCTTCGTAACGATATAACGGGAGACTATTGAACAGATGTTATAATACATAAATATTTCAAATTCGCGTTTTCTCAATGACCTTAATCTTACGTATTGCAGTGATATTTTAATGGAACTGACGAAGATTCAACTGTATGTTCGGATATTATCGCGGACAATAGGTTACGAATGAGCAGGCAATATGCATTTTCGTTGCATTATGATTTTACGATGAAGAGTGTTATGAAAGTATTCTATTATGGTTACATTTACTGCACACTGTCATGAATTTTCGGTATTTAAGACATACTCTCGGTTTGAATAATTGTATTCATTTAATGTCTGACCCATTTATGGCAAGGAGTTACAACCCAAATTCATTCATTTTTTCAATGATAAGAGGTCTGTGAAAAACTATATTGAAATTATTTAAAAGCAATCAAAGTTGAATTGAGTTACAAAGGCAGAAGGGAAATGAAATTATCGGATATGAATGCAAATTACCGGAGGATTAGATAATGGTGCGACTGACAGTTAGATGGTGAAAAGCAAGGTGATTAGATTTTAAACAGTAATTGAAATACAAGTAGAAGAAAAACATCGAGGAGAAGGGTAGGATGGAAATTCTCAAAGGGATACATTGGAGAGAAGTGTAAGGGAACATAGGAGATCTTAGCTGAGAAGTGTGAATGATGAAACTATTTATGATAACAAAGGGACACACACAAGCATAATTATCAAGCAGGACCGAGCTGTTTGTCTCAGTATTTCAGACGACCAAGACCCGTGTATTGATATTTAACTTGATGTATAGACAGACTGTCTGGTAATCTATTAGATTAATCGTATCTTAAAGAAAATATGACCGGAAATGTGACACTAACATACTGTTTTGATAACACATACTCTACAAATAGGCAAAGCGTGTAATATAATGATAATAATCAGTGTTTTTCCTGGACGCATAATGCGTCATATATCCGTCCTTAGTCTAATGTAGTTCGACGTACAATGCACTTCCAATCGGCTTCAAAACAAAACGTAACAATGAACGTGAACTGTTCCGCGCTAATTGAAGTAAATCCAGTCATTACATTAAACGTGACACTGTGACAGAAACTTCCTCAGTAATGTTTTGCTCATTAAATAACAGACATACGTAGAACTGTATGAGTGGTTTAAACGTAACCTATTGATATGTCTGTTCCAGCAAACTACTAAAAAACGTCTAGGTTTATTATAGAGCACGTGCTTACTATTTCTATAATCTACAGCATGTTGAACTCTTCATTTCTGTCGGATTTGTCTCGAGCACTTAAAGTCCCATTAACGCTCAAAAGCAGTCATATTTTGTGCCCAAAATGAGTTACTTATCGAGAATGTATTATGTTTTTATAAATATTGATTACTGTGCAACAATAAGTTGACTAACACAATATGGATAATTCTGGCCTTTCATTCTGATGTTTTGTTTACTGTTATACACGCCGAGCTTATTTTCGTCAAGTACCGTGTGCACGCGAGCGTGAAGTTATTCACATACGTGGGCGAGTACTAAATCTCGGTGTCCGCCGGCATCTTTTTGAAACTATAGAAACTGTCGGTATCGCTGGTTAAACATACTGTATATTGCCTTGTATAGAGTAGATTTTGTTGTAACTAAGCTTTGGTGGGTTGGTTGGTATTACTTATTCACAAACATTGTGATAGTTTTCTATTTAACTATGTGCTACTTGTATATTACACTTTTTCATCTGTTAAAACCAACGCTTCTTTGTGGCAGTTTTTAACAGGATTGACAGAAATTAAAATATTTATACTTATATTTTAAACTAAAATGTCTAAGACCTGCCGTCCACTAGGACCGGAAGGATTCCCGAAGCAGAAATTCGCCAGATCGAGATGGTTCGACATGTCCTCGCGATGTTATGGAACCCTTCCGCATCATTCCACATTCAATCCACATCTTCGGGACGCTTTCTGTGAGGCTTCGTAATCATGTAGACATCCCGAAAGGTTTCCAAAGTCGAATCGATGCCAAAAGCTCCCCGAAAACACCAAAGGGATGAGTTCTACACTCGGAAGCTATGCCTATTATGTTAAGATCACAAGCCGAAAAGCGAAAAGTTACCAAAGGCACCAGTTGGTCGTGGAAGAAGTGATGCCGGGTCATCAGCGTATGTCTCGAATGGCAGCGGATGTTTACCAAGAGGTTCAGATAGTAGTTCGGCATCGTCTATACACTTAACCAAATTTCTAATTGGCCACCCTAAAACAACATTATGTCATCTGATATATTTTATCAATAAATCTTAGGATGTGTAATTTGTTCATTCCACGCACTAATTTATCGATTTCCGGAATAAAATGGCTTATTCATGTAAAAAATCATCCATGCGTAACGGCAAATATTTTTTGCACGTTGCATGGTCTCGTTAACAGCTTGGAACAGTATCGTATTTGGTATGAATTTGTTCCCTATTGATTGACTCTTCTTTAAAACACTACAATTTGTGAGAATGAGCCATGTGGAACGCGCTCATGACGTCAGATTCATGCATACATTGAACGAATTTCTGATTGGCCACGTGTCTTTATAAATTAGTTTTTAACAAATTGCTTTTAGAAAAATACAAATAATCGAAACCTCGATACTGTCCAATTGTATTGATAGAAAATAAGTTCTTCGCACTAATTTGAGCTAAACCCCATGTTATTATAATTATCGCATTTTTCAAAATGACGTTTTAGCATACATGTCTGGATTTTTGTCATTCTGACACCCTCAGCGCGCCCCATGTTTCTTATTCTCGCCAGTATCCATGCTTTTCATTTAATGAAATTGAAGGGTTCCCGAAACGAGCATGTTGTAATCAGCATCCCTTTCGCATAGTACCGGGGTCTAGTTGACGTAAGGTCTAAAACATTATTAAATAGACACTTTACTTCTCAATATGTTATATTATAACCTAAAGAAAACAATCTACCCTTTAATTCACCCGTGATATATTACACTCGATTACACTATACAATAAAGTGCAACAGGATACCGGCGATTACCAGTACCGGAGGATACCGGTCGGTATTTGACTTTTATTTCAATGCATATACATGTACTCGCATAAATTGGTCATCAATATATGTGTCCTCGATATATTACGGAACTTTACGTACTGTCTTCGGAACGACCCGTCGATTTCAGATTGTAAACAAAGGAGTATTTTGTGTGGTGGACAAAATACTCCTTTGTTTACAAATTGACGATTTGCGGAGATTATTATTCTTAGGATAAAAGTCAACATAGATCAAATATATGCTGATTCTATGACATTTGGGGAGCTCTATAACCTGCCAATGTTTCACGGTCTTATTTGTTAGTAAAATATTGCTATTTCTGAGACTTTATGGGACTTTAATATATAAAATGTAAGACTTAATAATACGGCGAATAATACCAGGGAATATGAACCGGAATATATATTCAGCGCACAAGTGGATGACTCGTATTAATGATACATAACATAGCGCTTTAACTGTACGACTGTAAAGCTCAATACATCAATACATACATTTCATCTTAGCTCATATGCCACTCTGTAAAATCTACTATTTATTAAACTTAATCACAATGATCATGTTAACCGAATTTGGACCAAGTTCGAAGCTGGGTCTTTCGGTGCCAAAACTATGTACTTTGTAAAATCTATATTTTCTTTCAAGGTTTATTGCACAGAAATTGACGAACCGGCCATGGTGATTGTTATGCATGTCATCATCTATAAAAGGATGTGGGTTCACATACAAACAAAGCTATGCGGTGAATGTACTTTTATGCAAGCCCAAATTGAACTGCATTTTATAAAATCCATAACATGAATTTTTACTTTTAACTTTCGATGGTGTAAAACGCTGTAAGGACGGTAAAATTGGTTTGTGTTGAATGCACCATAGTGATAGGTTTCAAGACAGTATCTACATTTCAAAGTATAACCTTTAATCTTTTTGATCAATTTCAATTCTATTTGGCATGCAAGTAGATTGAGCAATGTTTTGTATGAATGTAATTTTGAAGTTTTTGAAGATATCGATAGTCATTTCATATTTCAATACCGTGAAATTCCGGCTACTTTAGAACAAATATATACGGAAAGATACAAATTTACAAAATAAAATATGAAAAAAAAAGATTTTCCTAGTATTTATCAATGATCAATACAGTTGCCTGTGATCCTTGATACATTATATGTTCAAATAGCTTCTTCAGGGCAGCTGGCTATTCAGGGCAGATGGCTGGCTCCGTGACACTCTACTTACGACGTATGTCAACTAAATGTGAATATTGGCTCATTAGACATGTTTGAATTTCCTTCCGCACTGATTGAGATTGAACTTTTTTGCTGAAAAGGATTTGCTAAAAGGGATTTCAAATTTTAAGAACATGTCTATCCAGAAACGTTTTTAACTTTCGAATCCCATGGGAAATTTGCCTTTTCTCAAAAGACTTTTGACACCGAAAGTCGAACTACGTCTGTTTTATATATCTTTTTCGCAATGCATGAATTGAATGTCATCCACTTGAATATAGAAGAAAATATTTCTAAGAACTAAACAAAATATTTCTAAGAAAATAAGAATCGATGCACATATCTAAAGCTCATTTTCGCATATTTAAACAGGGTGTAGTGTTTGCATTTTCCGATCTTTGGCAGATCATTTATAGCATAGTCAAGTGTTGGATGCAGTGTATCGCCCCGTAGTCGCGTCAAATGTATCACGAACACGTAAAATAAATGGTTTCAACAATTTCGATTTCTTAATGCTGAACATAAAAATGGGAAACTGGACCCCATCTATTATAATCCTCATTTTAAATGGGTAGTCTTAAAGACTGATAGTAAACCATAGGAACGAAAATATATAGGGCACGATTGCTTGCGAAAATTTATAATGCTTTTATAATCAATGCAAGAACATTGTTATATGCATTGTAATTATGCATAATACTAGTATATAAATGTCACGATTGAGTCAATTTCTCCAAGTTATATACAAAATGTACGAACAAAATGACGTTAATTGCCCAAAAGCATCATAAAATCGTGCGTGAAACTGTTGGCACATGCACAAAACATCCGTGCGATCACGTGAAACATAAGTTCCTGGATAACTGACATAACTACATGTAGTCCGTGCGACCACGTGAAATGCCAATTCTAGGAATATTAATGCGACGACGTGAAGAAAATGCGATTATGTCATATTTTTTTCATGTTTAGGTTAATTTATGAGTGTGTGGATTTGCACGGATACTAAGACGCATTAGCCGGGACCGTAATTCACTGGTTTAGGACGGGGCAAGGGTGTGGTTTTTACCTTCTATGTTGGCCTTTAGGGCAAGAATTCCCCCGGGGTTCCCTGCCTTCCTCGTCTCGTGGTAAGGGTCCAGTGTTTCAATTGACTGATACATATTTATTCCAAACTTTATGTCTAGAAGTGCTAATTTGCAATCTGTGGCATTCTTTTATACATTCAGTGGTTTCTTCGACAAAATGTTCAAAGTACAAACATGTTTTCATTTCGTTTGTAGTATCTGACCAGAGGGACAGGGACTGGGAGAAAGGTCCAAAAGAAAGAGTGTGACATTAGTTACAGGCATATTCAGCACTGCATAAATGCACCTAGCTCTAATGCAACTGTGTGATGTATATATTATTCCTGAACAGTTGGTGCTTAAACAAAAAGACCGTGTGATCACGTGAAACATTAGTTCCTGGATAGCAGACGCAAATACATCTGCCTTACGTTAATTTACGAAAACGTTCACCGCGAGAATTAGCTCGTCACGCAAACTACTTATTGAACGATTATAATCGTTCGCCGCAAACAATTTCAAGATGGCGGAGATTTAATGGCCTAACTTGTTCTATTAGATTTTCAGCCGTAGATTGAAAATTAGGAACTTAGTAATACTTCTTTCGTTTTCTATTTATTCAGCTTTGGTATCCACACTGTATCACAAATGCAAAACACATACAATCTAGAATTAATGTTTAAATCGCTAAGATTACAATAAATTAAATCAAATATTTATCTATGCGCCATCTTTGTTTGCTTGGCGACGCTTGCCGAGCTATGTGTAAAGGTCGTTCGCGATTGGCTAACAAGTTCGTGGCGAACTTATCGTTCATTAACGCGAACTCACGTATTGTTCGCGAACGTTGGCGAGCGTTTTCGTTAATGAACGCACGGCTGCAACCCGTGCGACTACGTGGAATATCAATTATTCTTAAAAAGTTAATGCAACCGCGTGGAATTCGTGCAACTACGGCATGAATTTATCCATACATAGATTTCTACATGAACAGAAACATTACATTCATTTTAAGTCTGCTCATGTTGTGAGCTCAGTGTGCAATAAATCATTTTTATAGGTGTGAAGTTTCTGAGAAACGATGCAAAAATGTGAAACTACTTGGGTCATTTAAATGGAATGATCAGATTCCGTCCTTGAATTTTGTGCAATAGGAACATTAACATGATTTAGAGCAATGTTTATCGACCATAAGTTATCTTATTAGAGGAACTGTGATGCATACATGTGTGGGAGATAACATACATAACCTAAATGCTTAATTGCTTGGATATTTTCAACTCCGCCGCACAAACTTTATTGGCTACCGATTCATGGTTTAGATTTTTTTTATTTGAACGACTTTTAGTAGGGTTCGTCGATGAACTAGGTCACCTAATCTGATCCAAAAAGTTGCACTTGTCACTAAATCAACATTCGTTATAAAATAATTGACAATTCAAGCTCTCAGAAGACTCGCACTTGACTACCGAGAGCAATGCCTGTAATGTTACAATGCCTCATGGTTACAACATGACAAGCACAATGTTTCACATTACATAAAGGATCTTGAATGAGTGTTCATTCCTTACAATTTTTATTAAACGAGTTGACAAAACAATATCATATTATTTTTGTCAACGAGTTTTAAAAAATGGTCATGAGCAGGAATGTAAGATTCTACTTATTTAAGAATATCTCCACCGAAGTGTTAATTGGTAGCCTACATGTGAGATCAGTGTATTCCTGGGCACGGTAGATCGATGTTAGCTGCCACACCTTCATGAGAGAAATAGTCTCCCAAGGCAGCCAAAATACTAGGGAAAGTTAAAATGACAAAGGGTGGTTAATGAACAGCTGAAAACAGCCAACGAAAATTGGTTACTTGACGTAGTTCCATTTTAAAGTAATTATTTTAAAATGAGAAACAAGGGGTTAAGAAACCACAGAAATGACTTAGTGGACATTTGTGAACAACAAATCGGTATAATTATGTTATCCGCTGAAAATAAAGACGTTATTATAATTAAATAAGTTTTGTTCAGACGTGGTATAGGTGTGACATTATTAACTCCAGCATCATTTATTTCAGCTTCCAGGCCACAAATTGGCTTCTAGCCTAGAACTGTAACAAAATATTATATAGTGGCTCAGATACATTCAATGTAATTATATACTTCCGTATCTCGTAGTATTCGTGACTTAAATTGCAAATAGTTGTTTTTGTTCAAATCATAAGAGTAATTACTCGTACTCACTAACTACTTCCTTCCTTCCTTTCTCCCTTAAAAATAATTTTTAATTTCTCTAAAAGTCACAAAATATATGCCCTGAATGTCTGGCGTAGTCATTATTTTTTTACCTATATTTTGTCTACTTTTTGTCTTCTGTGGAACTTTTTATAGTCGATACCTTACATGTTATCTATGAATAAAGGTCAGCATCATTTGAATTTGGAATTTTGTTATTCTGTTTTTGTCCAACTAGCCTTTGTTGGCAAATTTACAAATAACTTTGCCTCATTTGATGTCAGAAAAAATAACGTATAAATAATGAACGCAATATTTATTTGCCAACAAACTCTCAATGTTCCGTTGTTTTGGGTCGCTAACTATGGTGAAAGGTTGACGTTTATGGTGATATTAACTTTTCTTGACGGTATAAAAGCAGTATGGACACATTAATTAACCACCATGAGATATGTTTGCTGGAAAGCATTGTACTAGAATTATACACCGTAAGACATTTAAGTGTAATTAGTTGACTTCGTCTTCAATCTAGTCTGGAAGAAATATTGGGCAAAAAGTGCTGCTAATCTGCGGGACAAAAACAACAAATTACTGAAACTATGGCAAGTTTACGCTGAAGTATGGCATTACAACGCCTTGATAAATGTACTAGCTGACTTATACAAGAAGCCTCGGATACAACTATCGAAAATAGGAGACATTTAATGGTGTTAATTTCTAGTTCTACTACCGTCATTCAGTACATTGTAATGCGTGATATTGAACTAATCGGTGCCAAATGCAACTATACAAGCAAGGGGAAGATACCTCCGGTACTGTGGGTGTGCTATGATGAGACCCGAGATCCAACTGGCAACCAACCATTCCAGGTAAATAATGCTCTAAACACATTGTACTTAGGACGAGAAGTTATTTAATAACAAAGACAGAAACATGTTATATTTTGTTTCTTATAATTGATGGTATAAGAAATGATTACTTTCCTCCAGTCTGAAATAATTCTGAATATAACGACTACTTAGTATGTAATTAACCAGCTGCGTACGGGACCCTCTGTAAACAAGATAAGAGTAGGCCTCATCGGTGTTTTGGTAACCTCTTATGTCTTTTTGACAATGCGTTGCCCATAATACGGATAACTTGGTGTGCTCGTGTGCATACACTAAAAAATATAAAGAATAATCCAGTGTAAGAGAGGACCAAATTCTGAACACGTCACCTTCTTAAATAGCTCACGCCTGTCCCCTAGCCTAATTAGAACATGTTATGTGGAGTTCTAAATTCCCATACATTATTCAGAAAAGTTTACGGAATTCAGAATGTACTTAAATCTGTCCTACCAATATGTTCTCATTTCACGGTGATTTATTTTGCTTACTAATGCCAAAATACTCATTTGTAATGACAATGCATCCGTAACTTACAATAATTTTCTATCTCCGTGACGAGAGCGTACTGAAGAGTTCCTAACTTCTCATAAATTGCTAGTAAAATTACCCGATGACAACTAGATATATGAGACATGCGCGCCATGCTAAAACTGTAATAGAATATTTATGATTCGAAAAATGTCATTGAACAAATATACAATGCATCGGGAAAAGCTTCGATGAGTTTCAGAGATATTTCAACATAGAAAGCATTAGACTTGATACCATTAAATTGAGTATTGTAGACATTAAAGCCGTTCTGGTGAAGTGAAAGTCACATGTCACCGGCTTAGAATGAGAAGATCGTAAGTAATTAGAGAATAAAAACTGTAAAATTACTGTTTACCTAGTATGGTAAAACAAGCTGTTTCAACTTCAGTTTCAAATTGGTTAACATGACACGTTCCGATTTTCGTGAAAATAGGCTCATAAAAAGCGCCATGTGATGTGGATTTTAGTCTTAGAAGGTCGTAAGTAGTACTTACGACTTTCTCATTCTTAGCCAACGATATATGCATAGACCCCTGTATAGGGCAAGGTTCTATTAATGTGAAGTAGTTTCACTATTTCTGTTTCAATAGCAGCCACAATTTTCGTCAGAATCAAAACAAGAGGGACATGAGTGCCCAGAATCGCTAATCTGAGAAACAAAGCTTTTGCTACATACCAAATGCAGCAATTGGGAAAAGACTGTTCCACATAGCTCAAGTAAGTCCATTTGATAGATCCTAGCAGTACTGTTTTAGCTTTGCCTCAAGTTGATAGAGACTTATACCTAAGCATAGCTTAGAGACAAACGTTCAGATAAAGTTTCATGAAGATTGGGTCATATAATGTGTGGAATCTAGTGTGTTCACAGAAATAATTGTGAATGAACCGACGACAGAGACATCACAACGCTTCTTAGTACTTGGTAAACCTAGCTGTGAAATTGTGGTACAGCAGGGTCCAGTCTTTTGACAGACTGAGGATAAACCTGTTGTAATTAGTTACAGGATATGCTTGTTAAACATGTATGATTCGTGGCAGCAGCCTAACAGTTGGAAGTGGTAAATGTCACAGTGACCTTGGCCTCATAAGGACATCAACTGTTGATGGCCATCCTCCGTATAAAATTTGAAGATTCTAGGTCAAAGCGTTCTCAAGAAATTGAACATATACCATTTGGACTACCGACCGATCGACATGAGCAAAGCAATATAACCCCTCGAAGATGAGGGAATAACTACTGACGAGAGTGTTTTAACACAAGAATGTGAGTTTTCCATAAGCAAAAGCATCTGATAAGATCTGGCATAAAACACAGCTAAGCATGGTACCCTAGTATCCATGTTTCATTGAAATCCGACCAGCCGATAAGGAGAACTAGAACTGCCACAAAGTGACTAAGAATACCCCCACATACCGCTTTGTCACAGACTTAGGGCAAACCATGTCTATATGAAATTAATGTCACACGGTGGGCAACAATTTTACACGGACTCAAATTTCAAGAAATGATAATCAAATTTATTTGTATATATAAGCCCATTGTGTGTGGGGGGGGGGCTCTAGATAATTGTAATTGTCTGTCTATGATAATATCAAGGTAATACTATTCTGGTGTGATAATACATGTATACAGGAATACAAAGTTTTCCCATCTTAAATTTTCTCAATTTTCAATTTAATTTAACTTTTTTCTGTATGTTAAAGGACCAAACCATTAAAGTTAACAAAGTTCCTTCAACATACGAACATGATGTTTCAATCTCGAGTGTAACTTTATTCCCGGTAAAAATCCAGTATGGTACAGAATTAAACACCCTGTTAACAAACGAGTATTTCAAATTTACCGAAAACAACATTGGCGCCGCAACTGCGCGATACAGGGTAAATTTCGATCGTCAGCGCCTCAACAACTGTCGGATATTGGTCAGAGAGAAACGATTGCAACCATCAGACCATTGTCTAAATGTCCAAAAGGACCGTTTGGTCCGACGATGATTCGCGATGTCTGTCAAGTTACATCAAATCCCATCATGCATAAAGAAGAATGATCCATACAAACTTCAATGTGACTTTTGATCTTCAACTGTGAACTTGACCTTTGTAATTATTTAAACCTCTCGGTCAAGGATAACCCATGAAAGTGCAAGCACTTATTTCCAATGGGGTCCTGTGTTTTTGCTGAAGGGACGGCAGGTGGAAGAAACAGTGGTGTGATACAAGGTATTGAGGGTTAAATGTGAAAATAGAGAATCTTGCAATAGTGCTTATTACAAACAAAATATTATGGCACAATGCCTTGTGATATTGTTTTTGTCAACGAGTTTAACAAAACGCATATGTAATTAGCACAAACCTAAGATTCAATTTACCATGTATTAACCTTACAAAACCTGCATAGGACTCAACCAAAATCTGTTTTAGCCTAAAAGAGATGATAGTTTAAGCCATCGTTCCATGGATTCATTATATTGTATTAATAATTTAACTCTTGAACGGGAACTATAATGAATTAACCAAACTTTTCACAATATAGAGAATCTTGCATGAAGGCTATTCACAGTTTCACACACAAATTCTACTGAACATTTTGACAAATTAAGATGATTTAAGACTTTGCCGGATGTCATATGGTTTTTGTCCATTATATGTAATGAGCACGAGTGTTACTTTATGTACATCATGTAACACTCATTATATTCAGAGTCATTATTTTCAGTTCTTCTGTAGAAATATGCATGAACCTATGGTCGTAAAGGAGCCATGCCTAGTTTTGCTCTCAGTTCATTGGCTTCTTGAATTTCTAGATCTTCTTTCGACATTTTACTCTGTCTACTGCTGTGGTCACGTCCCCCGTCACGATGTCTATCACGATGACGATCCTTGTGTCGGTCGTCGCCACGTTCTCTGTCACGATGATCTTTACTACTCTTGTGACTTTTATGTTTTCTATAATTAGAAAATGAAGAGCTTAAATGTGAGCTTCATTAAAAAGATAAGACCGGTAACATAGAAAGAAGTTGGTTCTCCATATTCAACAACTTGGTTAGTGTGAAGTCACTATACAGTTATCTCCTCTGCCATTAATGAATATGAGTGTGAATCCATACAGCACAAAAGTGACAGAGGGAATAAACTCTGGTAGACATGGTACAAATAAACAATCCCAACATTCACTACAATCTACAAATAATATCAATTTTGTTGTTTTCGACAAGTTTAAACAGGCTTTGGAATTGTACTAACAAAAATCTGCTTATAGCTGGGAGATCAGTGCCTATACAAACCAATCTCTTTGTGCAAATAGACAAAATAAAGATGAAATGTAAAATAATTCATAATTTTAGACCAATAAAATTTCATGATTTGAAAGAACTTGACAATAATAAATTATTTCCAACAATGTTAAGTCATATATTCACCAGTAGGGCAAACATTAAACAAGCTTGCATGGCCTTAATTATCAACCAGTATTAGCTTACATTTTTGCAAACAACTGACACCATCTCCACATGTGGAGGAAATGACCAGAGTAGACAACTTCTCCACATGTGAAAGACATAAGTATATTATCATAACCAACTGTGACTGAGTAAAAACTTCTCCAACAATGAAGACATGACCATAGCTAATGTTACAGAAAATCTAGTAATCAAACCCAGATTGCTCAGACAAGCGCTTGCTCCATCCACTGATACCATATAAAAATTAAGATCTAATCTTAGCTAACATATGTCTGTGAAATGGGGTTCAGTTAACTTAAGTTCAATTCAAATTACATGAACTCCTAAAACATATTGTTTTGCTTTGCTCTGAATAAAAAATCCAGACAATACCCCAGTGGGTTAATCAATCATACAGCCATTCAGTAACAGACAGAAATAAGCTTCATCTATAACATTACCTGTCATCTTCCTTATATCTTTTATCTGGAACAAGAAATATACAAAATAATTGAAACATGGATAGTGAATGGTATCAATTTTATTTTATGTTCATGACCCAATAATCAGATTAACACTCACATTACTGTCTCTCATTAATCTTAATACAGATTTAAGCCTAAACAAAACTACATATGGCACATGTTTTTTCCATCAGGGTTCTAAATAACAGCAGACTGCAGGCCAAATTGACAGCTTATAAACAATTTTGGACCGGCTAGAATTGTGAAATTTATACACAATTTGAAGAAAATAGCTGCATTAAGGACCTTATCTGGGCTGTTGGTTAAGCATTTTGGCCTGCTAGGTAAAAACATATTGAGAACTCTGTCAATGATTTGACAGTTACTCAACAATATTCCAAATTTGTCTGATATTTATGTCCCAGAACAATATAGCCTCTAGAGAAATCACTAGCTTTTTTTTCTTGGATCAGACAGGGAAACTTAATTTTTGACAAAACATGATCCAAGTTTCAAGAAGCTAAGAGCTTAAATGTCACCTCTAGTGTGTTCACAAGGTTAAATAGAATAAACCTTATGACCAAGTGACATACTACACATTGTATTTGATCCTGTGTGAACTAGATTAAAACTAATCAGAGTTTTTACAGAAATAATTATTCGAAACAAGTTTTACAAAAACAGGCGAAAAACACGAAGCTGGCCTCTAGAGTATTTAAAAGTTTTTTTAAGACTTTACTCATCCTAGTTTTCATGGAAGAAAGTTTTATAAAGCCCAAGAGTACACATGTGACCTGGATTCACACACCTTTTTTTCTTTGTGACCTTTATTTTGACACCATATGACACAGTGTCGTCTCACCTGATACTTCATAGAGACAATCGCTCTAAACCAAGTTTTTTTAAGAAGATTGGTAGAAGCTATGGCATCGAGAAAGTTCATACTGAGGGGCAAATACTCTACACAGTACTGCAGAATTGAATAAAGCCAGTTTTCCGATAGAACTTATCATAGTATCAAAGACCTTTTGCAAGTTTGTATAAAATCAAATGTTACAATAAAATCGGGTTTAATATGAAACTTCAAGTGAACCTAACTAAGTAAATACTACAAATTTTTCCATCAAATAAACTTTATTTTCTGCAGATAATTTAATGTGATGTTTCTTCTGCAGCAAAGAAAGATTTTGGATTATTCTGAATCAGCAAGAGCCCTGGACCATCAGGGTTCTCAATAACTTTTAACCTAGCAGGACGAAATGCTTAAAAAACAGGCCTAATAATATCCTTAATGCAACTATTTTCTTCAAAATGTATATAAATTGCACATTTCCAGCTGGCCCAAAATGGTTTAGTAAGCAGTCAATTTGGCCTGCATTCTGCTGATATTGAGAACCCTGTCCATTCACAATTGTTTTTTTAAAAAATAGCAGTTTCTCCTAATTTACCTGATTTTCTATCTCTTTCTCGTGATCTTGATCTTTTTCTGGCATGATCTCTGTCTCTGAAAGATTGAATAAACAAAGTGAATGCCTGAATGCAACCTTCAACAGAATTCATTAAATGAACTCTTCTTAAAATACAATTTGAAATCTGGTTACAAAATGATTAATCCTAACAAAAATGCAAATCCATAGTGCTCATCAATAGTGAATTGAATTAAGCAATGTGATTAGTAGCAGAGTTACAGGGCCAAGGACACAACATTGCCTCAAACATTTTCTAAATGACCCACAAGTTTGATGCATTACACATTTTAAGTGCATAGTGTATTTAAGGATTTTCACTGCTTTAAGGCAGGTAAAAATGTCATAATATATTGTACATCTTTAACTTTATATCCATTTTCTGAGAATAACTCCAATTTTTCATTTATCAAAATTGTTTATCAAAATAGAGAATTTGTACCCATTAATCATTTTGGACAGAACTTTTGGCAGAACTCAACAACAGTAGAGCCACAAAAGAGGAAAATATAACAATAACTTTTTCCTAATAATTTTGAACGAGTGTATCCAAGAGAATGAATAGTTAAAGAAACATATTTTGATAAATCATAGTTGTCTCCCTTTGACTGAACAATATGCTAGATTATTCACTAGAGAAAATGTGCAATCTATAAATATAAGCGTACAATAATCATGCAGAGCTACAGATAAGGTTTTAGTCCATTGGGTATAAATTTACCCCCTTGTTTCAATTTTGAATGGGTTTCGACAAATTTTATTTGGGTATTTAAAGAGGCGTTCCCTATAACTTCGACCGTTCTTATTGATTTAAAACATACTAGACATTACTCAGAATTACAAATGCTACTAAAACACCAAATTTCGCCCAAAAAATCCCAACAGTTATTAAAAAATTAATAAAAATATATTTCCATAACAAGTGGATTAGGTGGATTGAGACGCCAAACGCTTAGCCTTTAGTACTGCCTGATTAAAACAAGAAAAGCCATTTTTCTACGAATCGGACGACAGTGACTAAAATGGGAAAGACAAATACACGTTTTGAAATAATTATTTTGATGTAGATCTATCTATAAGATGATATTCGAGTTGATTAAGAACAAAATAGTACATTATATTCATTTCGTTGAGATTATATGCGTGTAAAACAAAAGAAATCAACGATATCGTATTTTGTCATCTCCGTTGCGTCCGCTTCGTTGAACAATGTCCGTTTCGGATTTTAATCACACTGTTCTGTGGTTGTTGTTGTCGAATAAAAGGCTGGAAGCGATTTATTATTTTAGAAATTTAAATATATATTTTGATCATTATGGAGACAACTTTCGGCATATGTTCTTTTTACATGTTAAAACGATTTAGTGTTTTATGTTCATTTATGTCATAAAATGCGATAGGTAGTAATAATATGCAAGAAATAGGGAATGCCTCTTTAATAAAACTCATAGGGTAAATGATCTTTTATGTACTGGTTTTCACAATATCATCCTTTTCTATTTGGGTATTTCAGATTGTAATTGCTTTTTCTTACTCCTTCCTCTCAAAATCTATTGGGTTTTTAAGAAAATTAATTGGGGAATTACCCCAATACGCAGCTTATCTGTAGCTCTGATCATGTAAAACATCAATGATTACCTGTGATGTGGAGGTGACGGCGCTCGAGTATGTCTTGGTGAGGGACTTCTTTTTCTTTCTAATTCTTTTTCTTTATTTGCCCTTGAACTCTTCTTCTCTTTATTTGCATCTTTGTAAATGTCCTACAAACCAAACACAATGCATTAAGATCTTAATATTTCATTTTTTATCATAGTTTTACACTCCAACTCATTTACAGTATTCAAGGGTGTTAACAAGAGCCAAATTTAAAATCAGGAAAATCATGTGCAGTCAACCATTTTTGCCAAATAAGAGGCCTTGACCACATTGCTTCCATATTTAATTCAGTTGTTATTAAGATATTCCTTCAAAACATACTAAATTGACCATAACTTCGTCATTTCTCAAGATATTTTCTTCAAATAACTTTTATTTTGGTCAGAAATCATTGCTCTTTTCGGATTAATCCGGAATATTGACACCCCTGAGTATTTTAAAACAAGCTTTCAGCATTACCAGTTGATTAAAAGTTTCTATACATACATAAATATTCAAATGTGTATAATCATGTGGTCTAGAATATTTTTATTGGTAAAATATCAGAACTGCGAACAAAATGTCAGTTAATTGTTCTTAAAATATTAAACAATTCTCACAAACAAGAGCTGTCACTAGACAGCGCGCTCGACTATTCGCAGCCATTTGTCAGAAAAAATATAAGTTCAAAACAGGCCATTTAAAATTTGTATTATATTGAAACGTGAGTTGCGCTACTTAGTTGACTACATGGCAATGAAAGCTAATGTACAATGGTTGTTGAGGCATGGCAATTATTTCAACACTGGACTATTAACAAATATTTGTCAGTGAAAATGATTTTAAGACTTTAAGCGGCACTGTACTCTATTCAAGAAATGTGTATGCTTAAAGGGAATTGTATACATCCACTGACATAACAAAGTTTCTACAAAATAATCATATGAGTAAGATATGATTTGTTAAAGGAGTCAATTTTAAAACAATGGTGACAAATTAAAATAATAATGTAGAGGATACAGTCATGTAATAAATCAGTGATGAGTTTAAAGTAGTTTAGTAATTATTTTTAGTATTGAATACAATACCATGCCAAACAACACAAGTTTGATATCCTCGCTGGATAGTCAAAACCTCGTATCTCAGGTTTGTATGAGCGGGGAAACAGGAGACCGTTTTGCTCCTTATGTCAAAATATCGTAGCTCTGCACCAATCATTTTCTTAGATATACGTGGGTGAATCAAAAAGTTCGTAGAAAAAAAGCATAACTTACAAACCACAGCTTCAAATGCTTTCAAATTTTAATATAACATGACCATGAGTATAACAAACCAATTTGCCAAATGTCATTGAATTAGCCAAAACTACATGATTTCTACATTGAAACGCACTCATGCTGTAACAGCATACCGGAGCACATCAGCGTCATTTGATGAACGACGTAAAACTTACGCCACGTTTGTCAATACTTACGTTATCATTTTGATTCATTTTCGCTTCTCAAAGTAACTAATATGTAGGTATTTTTGGATAACCGTCGTGAACATAGTTTCTGCATTTTCAATTGTTTGTTTGATATAGTGTGCGTTGTCCTATAAGATAAATCTAAGTGTTTTGCTATATCCGTTATTATAAAGCGCTGGTCCTCATCGAAGACGTTGCGAACCAACGTCACCAATATCGGGTGTATTTTATTCGGTTGTCAACTTCTAGTATCCTACACGAAAGCACTAATTCCACTTATAAATCGGTGTCTATTTAATTCAGGATATATACCTACACGTTTTAATTCATTTATTGTTTCTGATGCCGTACGTATATTCCAGTCTCACGCAGATTTTGATAGCAGCCCGTGGTTTCATAAATTCCGTTAGACCCGTTTTACTCGGTTATTTCTATATAGTGCGATTGTGTTAATGTCGATTAAAACATTATTTATCGGAGATGACGTCTTAAATTTTAACATACTTTATAAATGATATCATGCAATCAGACATAACATTTTGACGGTTTTTGGAGGTCCTACAATTAAGATATTTTCGAAAATTTAATAAAATGTGTTTCAAATTATCAGTGTGCTCCGGTATACGTAATCGCCCGTATTTAAGATATAAATATTTTAAAAACGGTTATCATCAGGTCGCTATAAATGGGTGTATGCAAAGAAATTACCAATGTTTTCATTCAGCATAAAAATGACGACAATAACTCTATAAATGAAAAAGTTATGGCAAAATTCTACGAACTTTTTGATTTACCCACGTACGTCATATGACACATTCAAAACCTCGCACCCATTTATTTTTGGTAAAAGTTAAACTTTTCAATGCATTATCATTGATAGTAGGTGAGATATGGTTTGAATGTAACTTGCATGCAAAACTTTAACCAAGGAAAGTCTAAGTTAAAAGGGGCATAACTCGAATTAAACTAACAAGAGGGCCATTGGCCCTTAAGCGCTCACCTGAGTTTGTTGCAATGTTGGCTTTGTTAGCAAGATTGTTGTAGTATGAACTCAAAATACTTATGTGGCCTAGATTTGAATTTTGTACTAAAATGTTTGTGAGTAGTAGGTAAAGTAGAGTTCCTGAAATACATACTTTGGTTTGACTGCTGATGGGTTTAGTACCGACTAGTTGTACTTGTGTAGAATCAAGCATTATTGAATTTGGAACTTTTTCCACATGACCCAGTTTCAAACTTGGCCCAGATTTCATAGAGATCATCATTCTGACCAAGTTTCATGAAGACTGGATCAAATTGATGACATCTAGAGTGTAAACAAGGTTTTTCTAAGATTTGACCTAGTGACCTGGTTTTTGACCCCACATGACCCAGTTTTGAACTTGGCCTAGAGTCCATAGAGAAATACATTCTGACCAAGTTTCATGAAGATACAACCAAAATTGTGACCTCTGGTGTGAACACTAGCTTTTCTAAGATTTGACCTAGTGACCTAGTTTTTGACCCCACATGACCCAGTTTCAAACTTGGCCTAGATTTCATGGAGAACAACATTCTGACCAAGTTTCATGAAGATTTGATAAAATTGATGACATCTAGAGTATACAAAAGGATTTTTTAGATTTGACCTATTGACCTAGTTTTTGACCCCACATGACCCAGTTTCAAACTTGGTCTAGATTTCATGAAGAACAACATTCTGACCAAGTGTCTTGAAGATTGGATCAAAACGGTGACCTCTAGGGTGTACACAAGGTTTTTATCAGATTTGACCTAGTGACCTAGTTTTTGACCCCGCATGACCCAGTTTCGAACTTGGCCAAGATTTCATGGAGAACAACATCCTGACCAAGTTTCATGAAGATTGGAACAAATTAGTGACATCTGGAGTGTACACAAGATTTTTCTAAGATTTGACCTAGTGACCTAGTTTTTGACCCCACATGACCCAGTTTCGAACTTGGTCTAGATTTCATGAAGAACAACATTCTGACCAAGTGTCTTGAAGATTGGATCAAAACGGTGACCTCTAGGGTGCACACAAGGTTTTTATCAGATTTGACCTAGTGACCTAGTTTTTGACCCGGCATGACCCAGTTTCGAACTTGGCCTAGATTTCATGGAGAACAACATCCTGACCAAGTTTCATGAAGATTGGAACAAATTAGTGACATCTGGAGTGTACACAAGATTTTTCTAAGATTTGACCTAGTGACCTAGTTTTTGACCCCACATGACCCAGTTTCGAACTTGGCCTAGATTTCATAGAGAAGAACATTCTGACCAAGTTTCATGAAGATTGGATCAAAACTGTGACCTCTAGGGTGCACACAAGGTTTTTATCAGATTTGACCTAGTGACCTAGTTTTTGACCCGGCATGACCCAGTTTCAAACTTGGCCTAGATTTCATGGAGAACAACATCCTGACCAAGTTTCATGAAGATTGGAACAAATTAGTGACATCTGGAGTGTACACAAGATTTTTCTAAGATTTGACCTAGTGACCTAGTTTTTGACCCCACATGACCCAGTTTCGAACTTGGCCTAGATTTCATAGAGAAGAACATTCTGACCAAGTTTCATGAAGATTGGATCAAAACTGTGACCTCTACAGTGCTTACAAGTCAAAATGTTGACGACGTACGACGTACGACGTACGACGGACGACGGACATTTTGCGATCACAATAGCTCACCTTGAGCACTTCGTGCTCAGGTGAGCTAAAAATGGAGTTATTACAATTGACCAGTACCATTGACTAATGATGATAAACAAGTGTTATAAGTTTCAATGCAATATCATAAATAGTAACTAAGATATGGCGTGAATAGAACTTGCATGTAAAACTTGAACCAATAAAGTCCTATGTTAAAAAGGGGCATAACTGAAATAAAAAAATAATAGAGTTATTGCCCTTGACTGATACCATTGACTGATGATGGTAAACAAGTGTTGTAAGTTTCAATGCAGTATCATGGATAGTAGCTGAGATATGGTCTGAATGAAACTTGCATGCAAAACTTTAACCAAGAAAATTCTATGTTAAAAAGGGGCATAACTCAAATAATAATCATAATAGAGCTATTACCCATGACCGGTACCATTGCCTTATGATGGTTAGTAAGTGTTGTTAGTTTCAATGCCATAGCACAGATACTATTTGAGATATGGCCTTATTAGTAACTTGCATGCAAAACTTTAACCAAATTTTCTAAGTAAAAAAGGGCCATAATTTGCATTAAATTCATGCAAGAGTTATCTAACATGGTTGATTACATGACAGGGAAAGCCAGTGCAAAGTTTCAATCCAATATATGCACTTGTTATTGAAATATAACCAAGGTTAAAGTTTTGCATGTAAAACTTTAACCATATGCAACGCCGACGCGGACGCCGACGAACAAGTGACTGTAATAGCTCTCATATTCTTCGAATAGTCGAGCTAAAAATGTACTGCACAAAATTATATACATTTGTGAGGCAAAACATTTGTGAATTTATTATTGTGAGGTAGCTGAGGTAAAACGGTTTTCAACTCTAAGCTTTAAAAATCTACTTTTTGCATTTTTATGAGGAAACTGGTTGTTTTAGTTCACTAGCGTAATGTGTCGTATATTTATTGAACTTGCAAATATAGCAAAGCAAGAATCACAGAATTCAGTAAACGCTTATGTCCCTGTGGAAGCCTTGTCCTTAACAAATAGCAAAAAATCATTCAGGGGCCATAATTATGTTGAAATGTTTGAAAGTGTTGCATGGCTTTGATAATGAAATGTGTTTATGATGGTTATCGAGAACGCCATGTTTGAAAGCAATGCATTGATTGACTTAAAAAAATATTTGAGTTTCAACATTTTGTAACAGACAGGCGGACGAACGGATGAATAGACAGGTGCATCACTATTTGCCTCCGCATTAGTAGATGCCGGGCATAAAAATTAAGTTTTAACCTAGCTGGCCAAAATGCCTAGCCAACAGGCCTGATAAGATCCTTTAGTTAATGCAACTAATTTCTTCAAATTGCGTATAAATTTCACATTTTCTGCCAGCCATGTTATTGAGAACCCTGGTTATGTGTACATACTATAATATCTTCTTCATCTGAGGTTTCCATATCCTCCAAATCTTCTTCAAGGGCACTAACTCTTGTATCCAACAAATTACTCTCTTCTAAAACCATACGTTTCTATAACAAACATGTGAATACCATTTAGAGCTATAATAATACACAATACATTGCAATTCTGCAATTGCAATTTCAGTATAAAACCCTTACCAATAGAAATCATCACTTGAAATTGTGATTCTACTGGTTTTATTCCAGATTATGTTTTAGTTTTGATAATATAGAAATTGAGAACCAAATTCATTTGTTTTTCTGTCATTCTGTAGGCAATTATTAATAATGAAACCCTGCTTTAATTGTGATCAACCAAAATTAAGACATTACACATGACTGAAGAGATATGAACATTCAAAGACTAACATAGTATCAGCATTATCAATTTTGGTTTGGTTTCCGATGTTAGGGTTAACAATAAATTTCCTTAAATGACATTGAGAAGCTATCGAACCTTGGATTTCAATGCATTTTTGTATCTGCATGGAAAGTAAATGATTTTGAACATACCAGGAATTATAACAGATAGTCTAGAAAATCCTCTTAGAGTTTATCCAAGGACTTATAGTCTTTAAATATCTTCCATCTCTTGATTTTGTTCATATAAACAGAGTAAACAGTATTAACTGTTCCTAAGTTTAATGCTGGGATGTGAATGGAGAAATATAAAAGCGTTTGATGATTATTATTTTTAATAATTATGGTGACCAATCCCTGCTTGTAGGGTGACGTGTCTAAATGGGGTTGAAACTAGCTTATTTATAGCCCAATCTTGACAAGAAAACTTTTTAATTTAACCAGGAATTAAAGGAGATAGTTTCATGAATAACATTATTAATTTAATCAAGCCCAAAAGGGTGTAAATCTGTCAATCTGCATATGACTGTGAATAATAGAATTACCTGTATTCTAGGCAGTATAATGTCACAAGAACGTTCATCTCTCAACAGTTCATCTATATATTCATCCACATGAACAAGTTCAAAAGCTGAAAAAAGATACATAACAAACTGTTATGTTATCCCATAATCAACCCAGTACATGTATATATGATATGATTAGTATTTTGAAAACATCTAGCAAACGTTGACCAAAGTTGATTTATACTGTAAAATCATTCAATTTCAACAGAACAAAATGTTGTGGTTTTGGTAAAAAGACCAATTCGGTGGGACGTTAATTTGTGGAAATTGTATTTCAGGTAATAAATACAAGGGTAAACTTTATTGTTCAATGGGATTTGATTTTGTGGTTGAAGGTGAACCACGAAATCCACATTATTTATTCCCCCACAAAATTTAATGATTTTACAGTATTCAAAATGACAAAACTTTAGCTTACACTTTGAATAAGTCAATCAAAGAACTTTCTTTCCTGCAGCAAATCTGGATTTGAGAATTACTCATGATTTAAAGAAGCTCTGCTGAAATACTTAATATAGATATTTTACAATTATCTAGATAAAACATCTCAGTACATACTTCCATCCTTCTTCTGTCTCTTCAATTTCCTATAATCCAGATATAGAGGCTCGAGGTATTTGAAACAATCCATGGAAGAACCAGTCAGTCTCATATACAGTGAACCCAGTGCTCTCACATACCTGGAGAGATAAACATGCTTTGTCAGAAATAACAGCTATCATTATGTCAGTTTGTTTAATTAGGGTATAACATCATAAATGGCAGTCTGTTCAACAAACCAGTATTCATGCACAAACTGACCCTTCCACCAGGAATTAGTAACATCTCCATGTGTGAAGGAAAATCAACATGATTTCAACTTTTCATGGAAGGGTAGGATTGGGACCTGCTTGGACGAGGAATCCTATTTATTCAAAATTTCCATGAAATTATATGTACGTTCTTTAATTTCTAACTGCAACTCTAATACTCTATATGTAATATTGTATATTCAACATTGTGAGGTTAATCTGTTGACTGTCAGACATCCAATTTGAAAGCAATAAACTTAAGAAGTTCATCTGCCAGTTATGCCAACCCCTACTGTCCCCACACCTTGGTTAAGATCTGTTAATAAGATATTACTATTCCTGAGTTCATATCAGACAGACAAAGTGACCAGCATGTGCAAAACAATAATCCCCCACTTCCTTAACAGAATTTATGAATACAGAGTTGTTTTGAGATTTTGATGAGCAGGCTTGTTCAAACATTGAGGCAGCTAAAACAATTATTTTCTTCATCAGATTTTAGAAGTCTATTTAAGACGATAATTGACGTAGCAGGGTTTTTTGGGTGATTTTATAGCCGAATAATGTTCCAAATTGAAAATCATATCTTTTTTCCCAATTCAGAGTGAAAAAAGAAATTGGGGAATAATTCTCCAATAAAAACAGCCAGCACATTTAGGCATGAATATTGAATAACACTTAATAACAGCAAATTAAACATAAAATTTAAGTTATTGTACATTTATCAGCTTTTTAGGCTTTGGAATTAAAATTGTACTTTTTCCAATTTGGACCAAAGGCTGCAAAAATTCCCAATCCCAAGGGTATGGGTCGTGTTCCCAAAATACTGAGAAAAAAACTTGCCTTGTGACGACTTTTAAGACTAAATCAGTAAAGGGCAATCCTGAAATATGTTTAAAAAGTATTAATTTGTTTGAAATACTAAATACTCAGACATAAGAGGCATACTTAAAATCTTCATTTCTGATGAATTCTACGATGATATCCTTCTCTGGTTGAATCTGTAACATCTTGAGTAGTAAGCACAAGAATGGTGCAGGTTTAATGTTGCCACCAAATACACCACCAACAAACTTCAAACCCATAGCTTTATCAACGAGAAGTTCAGCTGAAACAATAGAATATGCATCCTTTATAACAAAATATTAAAGAAATTGTTGTCAATTTTTAGCTTGCCTGTCACATAGTGATCAGGTGAGCTTTTGTTATCACTCTTCGTCCGTCGTCCATCGTCGTCTGTCGTACGTCAACAATTTGTTTGTGTTCACTCTAGAGACAACAGTTTTGATCCAATCATCATGAAATTTGGTCAGAATGTTGCTCTCCAAAAAATCTAGGCCAATTTGGAAATTGGGTCATGTGGGGTCAAAAACTAGGTCACTAGGTCAAATCTTAGAAAAAGCTTGTGTTCACTCTAGAGGCAACAGTTTTGATCCAATCATCATGAAAGTTGGTTAGAATGTTGTTCTCCATTAAATCTAGGCCAAGTTTGAAACTGGGTCACGTGGGGTCAAAAATGAGGTCACTAGATTAAATCTTAGAAAAAGCTTGTTTTCACTCCAGAGGTCCGCGTTTTGATCCAATCTTCATGAAACATGATCAGAATGTTGTTCTTCATAAAATCTAGGCCAAGTTCGAAACTGGGTCATATGGGGTCAAAAACTAGGTCACTATGTCAAATCTTAGGGAAAAGCTTGTGTTCACTCCAGAGGCTGCCGTGTTGATCCAATCTTCATGAAACTTGGTCAGAATGCTGCTCTCCATAAAATCAACGCCAAGTTTGAAACTGGGTCATGTGGGGTCAAAAGCTAGGACACTAGGTCAAATCTTAGAAAAACCTTGTGCTAACTCTAGAGCCCTCTGTTTTTGTCCAATCTTCATGAAATATCGTCAGAATGTAAGTTGTACTGATACCTAGACCAAAGTGTAACAGGCGAGCGGCCTAGGGCCCAAAGGGCCATCTTGTTTTATAATATGATAAAAATTGGTGGTAACGAATACACGACAGTTTTTGGTGGATCATTACAAATCAGCAATTAAAAGGGTTACAATCCAGGGCCTTTTTTCCGAAAATTGGGAAGAGGCCTTAGCCTGTCAGTTTGGGAAATTCAAGCGCGATTTTCGGCCAAATTGGGGAAAAGGAAATTAACTTAAGATACATCAAAAGGGAAACTGCAGTCCACATGCATGTTAAATCATCCAGGGCTTTCATGTTTCATTATAAAGTTAAGAAGTCCTAACTTTTCATGAACAACAAAAGCCCCATTTTAATATAGCCCACAACTGTCACCTTCAGTTTCTCTAATTTATCATCATTTCTGTAATGTTCTTTTTCAAACATAATATACCTTTCCATTGTATGATGCTATGAGCTACGATTTTTGTCCTTGATATTTCATTTCCCAACATATTTTTGGCCCGTATACGAACGGTACGGTCCCGTATCGGACTTTAGACATTCTGCATAACAAAATGGCGGCCGTGTCGTCGAGTCGCTTTCCATGCTTGTAGATAACAAATGCAATATTGCTTCGCGATGTCGCACTCGTAATTAATTTAAAAAATAAATTGACTGCCGTTCGTTTAATTGATTAGTAATGCCAATCGAATCATACGTGTTTTTCTTCATTTTAACTGAACAATGCATAAACACCATACCGTTCCGTACGAGCCGTTCCGTACAAAATTTCAATACATTGGGAATTTAGCATTGGTTTTTTGGGAAATTCTTTTACAAAATTGGGAAAAAGAGAAGCTTTTTGCGATTGGGAAGTCACCGAAGATCGGCCTCTGTTTTAGAAGGGAAAAAGGCCCTGCAATCTGTTAATAAATAGCCAATAATTACCGGTTAGGAATAAGCCTGGTTAGGAAAAAATAGCCGCATACCAAGGCAGCTGGTAGTAAATTTGAGGCAGCCCGAATATCAATTGAGGCAGTCAAATAATATCCTTATGACAACCCTGGAAATCATGAAATATTTTTGCACCAGTGTGAAGAAGGAACCTTTTTCTGTACATTCCATTTTTTTCTAAATAGACATTGAGAAATATTCGAAAAAGACTGTCCAGTTCTATCTACGGCAAGTCTTTGAAAATGATTAATTAGCCCCAAAGAACCCCATTTAAGCCTATCATTTTGCTGTTCATGTGACGACACTTTTCGGGAAATGTATTTTTACGCAGAGTTTGAACAAAGGTATTTGTAAACATTACATCTAAGAAAAATCTTCTTTTTTTTTACTCCAGACAAGCTTTTTATACGATTTCTGTCCGGTAATATCTCGTTTGCCAGTACAAGAAATTTACCCCGTCAGGAGAAGTTTTAAAACATGCTTACAATTAATTCCACAATGCACGTGTAATGGCTCAAGTGTTAGTCTTATTGGCGAATACCAAGCAAATTTTGAAAACATCAGGGCATCCGAAAAAATTGTATCCGAATTTATGTGTTCAAAGTAAAACGTCTAAAATCGACCAAATTCATTACCTGTTAACGCGAAGCATTCCTCTTTCCAATAACGACATTCATATATTCTAGTTCTTATGATTTTTTCAATCAAATATTGTGGATTAGTTCCTTTAATTGAATGCGCATCTTTCACTGTGCGATTCGCCATTTTCGTGATCAGCGTCACAAAACGCTTTTATTGACACAGAACATGTTCTCGTTTACTTTGACCACAGGTACTAGCACAAATCTGTTTCGTGCTGTCATTTATATTGTTATTGTTTTGTAATGATATCTACCACTTTAAACAAATGTCAATAGCTACAGTCCTTTACAAAGGTGGGGGATAAAATAGACTAGACCATTTCTTCCCCCATCTTCATATTAATTTTACAAAGGTGGGGGATAAAATAGACTAGGCCATTTCTTCCCCCAACTTCATATTACTTATACACAGGTGGGGGATAAATAGAGGATATTTGTATTTTTCCGTGTGTGATCGGCTGATAATTCACCGAGTGAGCAGCTGATGTAATATTTTCACAAGTGGCGTAGCCACGAGTGAAAATATAAGTCAGCTGCTCACGAGGTGAATTATCAGCCGATCACACACGAAAAAATACTAATATTCTATTTATTTCATGCTTCAAATAGCTTAAATGATGGAAATATTTCACTATATACCTGAAATGTTTTGCGTGACGTCGTTTTCCCGCCATGCACGCGTCGAGTTGCAATCAAATAGTTCTTCTGCAATGGCTTCAATTTCGTCCATTTGTTTTACATTTATGTATATATAATGTTGTGTTATTTGTTAAAGATTAAGAGAGCAAGTGAAAATGCTTATCACTTTATTTTTGACGGCGAGGAAATTTGATTTGAAAAAATAGTCCGTTTGCCGTGAAATTATGAACTGTGAAATTATGAACAGTGAAATTATCGAGGAATAATCCACCGTTATTCCGCCGTAAACCACTGGTAAGCATGAAATAAAATAGACTAGGCCATCATATTAACTATACTCGGGCAGGGGATAAAATAGACTAGGCCATTTCTTCCCACATCTTCATATTAATTATACTCAGGTGGGAGATAAAATAGACTAGGCCATTTCTTCCACCATCTTCCTAGTAATTATACTAAGGTGGGGGATAAAATAGACCAGGCCATTTCTTCCCCCATCATCGTATTAACTATACTCAGGTGGAGGATAAAATAAGCTAGGCCATTTCTTCCCCCATCTTCGTATTAACTTGACACAGGCAGAGGATAAAATTTACCAGTCTATATCTTCCCCATCATAATTTTTTGGGTGGGGGAAGAAGAGGCCTGGGTTCGGGGAAGAATAGGACTGGTGGGGGATAAAGCTGACTGGGGGAAGACGGGGCCTGTTACACCGGTTCCAGAAATTTTTGAGTGGGGGACACACGCAAATTTTAAAAGACTTAGTTGGGGTAGGTGCGGGCGGAGTGTCCCCTCCCGGCGACAAATGTTTCACTTTTTGCATTAAATTCATGCAATTTCCTGCACTTTCAGCTTTTAAAATCAAAAGTAAGCGCATAAAATTTGAAATGTTACATCATCAAGAATAACATGAATTACGCAATATTCTTAAAATAACTTCCAGACTACCCTTTAATAATACCTGAACTTTGAAGACCAGTCGTGAAATAATTATGTACCAGTCAGTTGCATCCAACCCCACCCCGAGGTTGGGCCGGGATTTTTTACTTTTGAATTGTCAAAACCCCGCCCAGCAGGCAATAGACGTTGCAACAACGTTGTAACAAATCTTACCTATCAAGACATCAGAAATCTTACCTATCAAGACGTCAGAAATCTTACCTATCAAGACAAAGATGTATAGTCCTGTGTATCTTAATGACAATGAGGTTAGACAGACTGATCAGTTGAAACATTTGGGCATAGTTAGGACGGCAAGAAATCGACCAAATGCTGAGGATCGTGTGAAGACTGCCTTGAGAACCTCATATGCCCTTCTAGGTGCAGGCCTCCATGCTCGACGTGGCTTTTCACCAAAAGTTGCAAAGAAGATATGGAAGACATATGTGCTACCAAGGTCTCTCTATGGCATGGAGGTACACACAGTCATGCAAGAGGACATAAATAAGTTAGATAAACAACAGAGAAGATTTCTGAGACATATACAAGGTCTACCTGACAGAACATCAAACCTTGGCACCTATGTCCTTCTTGGTACTGAACCAATAACCTCACTTCTGGAGAAAAACAAGCTCTCTCTATTCATTAACATATGCAGACAACCTAAATCTACAGAAAATAGAATCCTAGATAGACAGATGGCATTTACTTCAAGGGAAGAAAAAGGATTCTCATCTGATATCATCGCCATAACAGAAAAATATGGTCTTCCCAGTGCAAGGTCCCTGATGAAGCACCCACCGAAAAAGGCTATGTGGAAATCCATGGTTGATCGGGCTGTTTCAGAGTACTGGTTTCAAGAATGGTCGAGTCAACTCCCTGTGCTTTCCAGCTTACAATACCTGCAGCTACCGAGGGATCCTATAAAAGGAGTACATAACCTCTGGGCTGCAGTGAATCCAGCCGAACATGAAGTTAAGCGGGGCGAAGTCAAGGCCAGACTATTGACAGGAACATACATGCTTCAAACTAAATTGCAGAAGTTTAGTAAAGTCGGCATCACAGGAATTTGCCAGTTGTGCAAAGTTGAGGATGAAACCCTAGAACATTTCCTCCTGACTTGTTCAAGCCTAGAAGAAACCAGGCAGCGAGGTATGTGTACCATAGAAAAGACAATGAGCCAGATACATCCAAGCGGATTGAACCACATTCTGAAAGCAGGAAAAATAATTCAACTATTAATGGATTGCACACATACAGAGGTGCAGGATTTAGTAAAGATGACTGCAGACCAAATGAAAGCTGTGGAACGAGCCTCACAATGCTATTGTTTCCACCTTCATACAGAACGAGTGCTCAAACTTACAATATAAAGCTCACTAGTTCTCCTAATAAATAATAAACTATACTGCAGTAAATAAAATTAAGTCACACTTGTAAACCCTGCTATATTATAATGAATAAGAAACGGACCATATTTTTAGTGCGGAAGTGTATAGTACGGACCATACTAACATGAACATGTACATAGTGATTAAGACTTGATTTATATATATTGATCAATACGAATGAATGAATTAACTTGTTATACCGTTATTGTGTTCGACCGTTCAGTGTTTAAACTGTTTATTATTCATCGGATTCTACAAGAATCAACTCTACTGTCTAAAGACAGGTGCCACTATTAATAGAGTGGGGAACTACCCAAGCGAAGCGAAGAAGCGAAGCGAAGTTTTTAGGTTGATAATGAAAGTTTTTTTTGACGTCATTTTCACAACGTTGGAACAACGTCGCATTTCCAACGTTGGAACAACGTCGCAATAACTGATTATAGCTGATTATTTCTCATGCAACTACCATGGTAACTGCCTGATAACACATGACCTGAGATAAGTATGTGTTCTCAGGTCAATAGCCTGAGAACACTTTTTGGCTCCGCCCACAAATAACGGACTATTTTGCAATATGGCATTCCGTCTTAAATTGTCATAAATATCATTGAAAACAACAGAATTGTGCATTTAATAGCTATTATTCATTCAACGTTTAGTTTTACACTCCAGATTAGCAATGCTTCTTCGCCAGGTAGGGCTACGCCACAGTAATTGTTCTTGAATTCATACGGTCGCCCACGGATCGATCGTTTTGAAAGGCCCTGAAATAAACCAACAAACACAGATAAATACACTGGCTAAGAATCGTCATAGATAAATAAACGTTAAAATAGTCATAGCTATCCACTCTATATCCAGTTTTTTGGCCTAAAGGAATTTTTAATCACATTTTCACGACTCGCAAAGGTTGACCTACAAAACAAAAACCATGAAACACCGGGCTTTTTTTGTGAATCAAAACATTGTTACATTCAGTACACAACCCTACAATTTATACAAACTATAGAAAAAACTTTAATAGACTCTTCAACAAACCAATGTCTTACTCACCATTGTGTATTTCCATCTGTTTTCATCAGCATTCTGTCGTGATTAAGTTGATCTTGTTGAAAACTGTTCTCCACCCACTCGGTTCTACAAGCATGTCTAAACTGTTCATTCTTGAAGTTATTTCCATTTCACGGGATACAATTTTGCACTGTCCGTTGCCACACACAAACCAGTATTTAAATCAATCCGTATTTTGTCATTGTGTGATTCATAACATAAGAAAGTTTGACATAATTAGCGACCTTCTCCACACACACTACGTCATTGATGACGTTTCATTGATGCATCATACAGAAGAAAATAACATCAAAATTCATGAGCGGAATTTTATTCTACTTTTACGACACGATGTTCTTATTTTGGTAATACTTATAATTTGCTTAGATTTCTAGTTTTGACTAAAAACTGAAATCGATCTTATTTATTTTTTAAGTATTTTTGTTAATTGAACAGCGTAGAATTGAGAACTATATTTTGTGTACGGAAGTAAATGAAGTTGTGTTAGTCGGCGGGCGGTCTAAGGACGATCGACAACTCCAGTTTAAAATTTAAAAAAATGCCTCTAAATTGTGTCCCGTTGTTGGTTTCATGAGAAATAGAAACTCGGGTCCCTGTCCGGCTCGAACAATGTTATCAGGCTTGGCGATATCGCCCGGGATGGCTCGGTAAACCTCGCCACCCGAGCGATATCACCTCGCCTGATAACATTGTTCTCACCGGACAGGGACCCGAGTTTCTCTATATATCAATGACATGTTAATAATATCGAAGAAAAAAGTTGGAAAAGGATTTTAAAAGTTAAAGCAAATTACAAGGGGCACATTTTAATGATCTATTTTTATTAATTCAAATGGAATTTAAACGTATAGTATGCAACAATTTGCAAGTTTTGATTATTTACTTAAAAAAAGATCTGAACTTAATTGTGAACACTAGTTGCTGTTTTAGATATATAACCATGGCCTGTGTAATAATTCCACGGCTGATCTTCAAGTACAGCCAGGTGCCAAATTAAAGTTCACAAAGTAAAAATGCATGAAAAGTTTGACAGATTTTTTCACTTTGAAATTTCATGGCAAAATACATATAAATCTAGTATACTATAAGTTGGTATCATATGATAGAATAGCCCAAGCATGATTTAGTTTTGTTCAGAAAATAATTTACATTTATCATATACTTGGTTACTAGGCAATTTAAGAACATCAGTGAAAATTCTTCATTGATGGAATAAGCCTGGTTGCCATGGTTACATACTTTTAGTAGTTTGTATGTCAAACATACAGAAATATAAAGGAGTATTTGGCATTCTAAAAAATCAACTTCATTTGTTCTTAAAATGTAAGTTTGTAAAATGTAAAGTCATTAAATCTCGAAGTTGAATAACAAAAAATGTAGTTCCCATTGACTCCCATGCATAGTTTGTTATTTTCACGTTAAAATATATCAAAACAAAATTCAAATGTTGGTTATTTTCATATTATAACTCCGATTTTCTTCAAATAAAAACTGTTTAAAGGTAAAATCTATTGTGGTAAAAGTCAACATTAATTTAAATATTTCAGTTTGCCTGTGTTTCCATGACAACATTGTCAAATGGAATAACCATCCATTTTTAGTGGTGTTATAGAATTGCTTAGCAACCGAAAATGAACTGTGGAAATGAGTAAAGTGCATGGCGGTTTTATCAGAAGTTGATTATCCTACTAAAGGATAGTAAACATAGTCTAATTGTTTTTATTTTACAATTGTTATGTTCTTCTAACTGAAGAAATTCATCAACTTATTTTGTGGTTTTTGCGCTTTGTGAACTTTAATTTGGCACGGGACTGTATTATTATTTATTGGTAGATCTTGTCCGGAATAGTTTTTTTTAAATATATTATTTAATTCATAACGTAATTTTTTGAGCAGTACTTTATAGCAATTAATGTTTTTATTTTAGAAGCTTAAAGTGCAGGAAATTGCAAGATTTTTATTCAAAAGCTTTAAAAAATCATCACCGGGAGCCACTCCAACCATGTATTTTAATTACTATTATATTAATTAAAATACATGCCCCAACTTAGTCTCGAAAAAAACTACACATGCGAGCCCACCCCCCCCCCTCCTCTTTCCAAAAAATGTGTTCATTGGCTTGTTTTAAAAGTCAATTTATGTATGTTCGATTAAGTTCTTCCCAGCGAAACATTCACAACGAAAACGACCGCAGCCGAAACGGCGGGAAATCACTCAGCTGATGAGTCCGAGAGAAAATATGGCAACTGCAAAATTTTCTAATAAAAGTCCTGTCATTTCCTTTGATGGAGAAGGCAAATGTAAGGACAGACATGAGCCTAATAAAAAGTTTTATGAGTAAGTATTAAAGTCACACGGGATTTTGCTCCACACGGAGATGTCAAACTAATTCGTAGTGCCGTGCGCTGATTCGTACTCGAGTCAATTCGTACTTGTTATTGTCTTGTATTACTGTTTTTATAAACATTACTGGTTTTTAGCTCACCTGAGCCAAAGACCTAAATTACACAGATTGGATACTCCACTGAAAATTGAGAGAAAACGCAAAATAACAGGCAGCAGATTCAGTAGTCAAACAATCTCGACTTAGACTAAGAGTATCCACTTCTAAGTCAAGACCCATTATCAGGTCTAGGATTATGCTGTTTTTATGGATAATCAGTAAATTTATGGACAGTCCATGTTTTTACTGATAAAAATATCAGTAAATTTACGGACTTATATTGAAAATTATCATTTTTTTCTAATTAAAGAAAAATGGCACCCAATTACAAATATAATTATGTTCAGAATATAATTTTACAGCATTAAAGTAAGTTTCGTGAAATTCCTATGATTTTGAAATTTTGCTGTTTTTCATATTTTCGAAGTTGAATTTCAGCCATCCAAACCTGTAAGTTTTACTCATTTTAGTATACAAACATCATCTGAAGTGATTTACAAGTTGTGGAAATTCACAAGAGCTATATTTCAGCTTTTTAAGGAAAACTTAGAAATTCGTCATTAAATTGTCAGTAAATTTACGGATATTTTGATCAGTAAAAATATGGACAATCAGTAAATTTACTGATTATCCATAAAAACAGCATAATCCTAGACCTGATTATGCGCTTTACCGATCAGTTTTTGAGTTTCATGAATTCTGTCTTTTACGCCAAATTAGAGCCATTTTCAGCATTGAACATGTAAAATATAATAAAAATAAACGAATGGTACAGAATACCTGTTAATATTGGTCCTTATAATCAATAAATCGATAAATAAATCAGCACGTGTAATTTCCGAAAATCCAAATGTAAACATAACTGTGAGTATCCGGTACGCGTATACCGCCCGTACAGCCCGTACAGATGAGCGCAACACGTGTGTGATTCATATGCTAACGTTGTGCGAATCGCTAAGCGAGCAGTAAAATTCATTTAACTTATCGTATTCTGTTCATAAGTCATTAACTATCAGTTTACAAGAAAAATCAGCTCGATTTGTCAACAATCCTTCGTTAATTTTTCGTTTTTAGTTTCACCCGAGCGAGCTCAGTGTAATTGGCTTCACGCGTACCAGTGTACATCACTGTGAAAACCAAATAGTGCCGAAGATCTCCCAGCATCCTCCATTGTTCTAGAAACTCATTCCATCGAGTATTCTGATTGGTCGATAGGGGAATGCGATCTGCATATCAACAACAAATAGCTGTGTAGTGGAATTTAAAAGTGCG